>JAOWBJ010045289.1:0-10491 GCA_028566335.1 Monarda citriodora
GCATATTTTTCTTATTATTATAATATGTATGTTTTTATATGCTTTTGCGCGATATAGTCAAATAGCGCGCGCGACGCGTTGCGCGATGCGCGATAGCACCAAGACAGGTTTTCGCGATGGTGCGCGATGCGCTATTAATAACTATGCTACACTCAATATAGAAACTCTGTAGCTCTACCAATACAATATGGATTCAGATAACGGCTTACAACTACAGCAACACTTTCCAGAATCGAGACCTACCCTTCCAGAATAGCAACCGTAGAACCTAGGTTTACTTACCCTTGCTACAAGTCGTGAAACAGTCATGAACAGATAAACAGCAATCATTAACAAATTAGAAGCATGAATTATTAAAGAGCAGTACACTCAGAAATACAAAGGACATGTTTGGTAAGGGTGTTTAGGAACGGATAATTAGAGAAATAGTGGAACCGCATCTCATTGCCAGGTTTTTGGTACACAGGAAATAAAGATACTCGGACCCCGGAAATACGCAAGACCCGTGTAGAATTCACCCTTTTTCCCCGGAAATTAAAACCCGCATCCCTCGATTTTTATTTCATGCTTAAACCCATGTTTAAAATTTCCATTCAACGCTTATCTCTAAATATTCATATCTGGATACCAAACATGCCCAAAGTGAAAACAATACCTGAAGAAACAAGGCCCTAAAGGAACGAAATGAGGAAAACTACTAGAAGAAAGGCAAGAAAAACAAGATAAAATGAAAAAGTTAGAAGCCGAATACAATTAAGGCCCAACAAATAAATCAGCTGAATTCACAGCCATTCCATTTGTATCAAGCTTGCAAGCAAGGATTCAAATACACAAGTGTTTTTCTACATTAATTAAGAGATGTACTAATTCATGAGAACAATGGAAAGAAGAAGAGAACCGAAAAACTAGGATATGATGCTGGGAGTGACAGAGCCATTAAATTTGAAAAATCGAGACGAGGCTGATTTTCAGAAATTTAGCTTACACAGATCGCTATAACTTTGATAACATTAACGTTTGATAAAACACCAAAACGATGCTCACACGTGATTCGTACGGTGCTTGCAAAAAGAGGGGATAATTTTTATTTTATTTTTCCAGCTGCATTAGTTGTTCATTAATGAGTGACTCATTCATGAAATCGGATTCGATTTCCAACAAACAGATTAGTTTCCATGAAAATCAAATGCAAGTAACAAAAAACAGCATTAACAGTCCTCAGAAACCCCAAAACCTCAGCATTCGGACCCCCAATTTTTTTTTCCCTGTTTCCAACCCAGAGTAAAGGGAAATTCGCAGATCACTTACAAATATGTAAAATATATTTGAAATAAATCAGATCTATCAAAACAAAGCTAAATCGAAGAGAGATCGAGGAGAAGATGTACCATTCGATCAAATGACGGAGGTGACTGGTCTTGGGAAGCCATGGCTATTTTTGGGAGAAAACTCTAAAAAAGGGGAAAATGAAAAATGAAAGAGAGAAAAAAAAAGAGATGAATTCTAAAATGAAGAGCGAGAAAATTTAGTGCGCGTCTTAGATGGAAATGGCGTTTGCCATGGCTATGGACCAGCCCATCCGGAAATTTCATATTTGGTCCTTCATTTTTCTAACTTTTGTGGTTTGGTCCCATATCTTTGTCGGAATTCAAAATTTTCAATATACTTTAATTCTTGTTAACAAATTAACAAGAAGAACGATATCAAAACTTTAAGATCTAGGGTTTAAAATTATTATTATAACTTATACTATTCCCATCATGTGCTCGTTTCGTTTTGGCACATAAGTAAGGATATGGGGTAATAATTAATTATAAGAAAAGAATTTTAATTGTAGCTATATGTTTTTTTCATTTAAAAAAGGAGCGGGTTGGACGGACCGAAAAGAAAACTAAACATAATAATCACGAAATGAAGATAGTACATAAATACTAAAAAAAATAAAAATCCACTTGGGACTGATGTGGCTCCGTCCCTGTATGATGTATGCAAAGACGTTTAGACTGCCCATAACCTCATCTTGGTTTTTCAGAACTTTTCTCCTCCAGCGACTTTCGTCCATCCACCTTACAAGCCCAGCAACATTCTAGACTCTTCTCCAGAACTCTCATCCCTTTTCATAATTATTTTATTCATTTAATAATAAAAAGGAAAAATAATTTAAAAAACAAAAACAAAAGAAAAGGCAGAAGGTGGAGTGTCCACCCATTTTTGCTCGGACGCTCATGCGTCCTTTCCTCCATGCGTCCATCCTACCAGCACCACCCCCAACCGACGTCCAGGATTCAGCGGCTGCGTCCTGCATCCTGATAAGGACGAATTTCCCTATCGATGCAAATAAGATAAAAGCAACGAAAATATAATACCGGACGTTCCCAACGTGGGAATCAGCGGCAATGGAAGTGCTGAATGCAGGTGACGTGCCTTTCGGCAGCAAGAATTGTGTTTACGTTCTGTAAACTCAAAACAGGAAACTTGACCTCAAATAATAATATTTCATTCCATAATTCTTGTTCATTTGGAAGAATACAATATATCTCCTATTTATATGGCTAATCCCAATTTAATAGATAACAAAATATCCCGCTAAACTAATCTAGGAAAGATACGCAAAATCAAAAAATAAAATATGGGATATTCCCGAGATATTCCCCGGGATATGCTTTTATCGAAAACATAATAATAATACTAAATAATACTATCGTATCAACTTCCCCACGGTTGAAAATCTCATGTCGTCAAGGTGGGAACCAGACCCAACAATCAAAGTTGAAAGTAAAAAATAGTGATGAAATATCTCCTCCTGGATCAAACACGCATTGATTTGGGGTCGCAAGGTGAAGGGATTGCCCATGTATTATTACCTGATCAGAAAATGGTGGTGAACCATTACGAACAAAAGGAAAAAAACAATCATATCAATCAAATTAGGAACACCCCATTTAAGGATATATTCTTTGACCACGGAAGGAAAGAAATCGCGTATGGCCAGTAAATTATTTTGTAATAATTCTTCTTTGGCCATGGTTGTCATGGCAGGGAGGTTCACGTTCACATGAGGAAGATTGACAGTCTGCCTCTCACCAATAACAACAGTATTCTCATAGTAATTACGCACCACGGCTTGCTCACATTCTGAAACTGTGGAAGAGATCACTTTTCCCGGCTCAACGTCTTTAGCAATTTTCTGGAGCTCATGTCAATGGTGCTAGCGTCACCCTTGAGGCTGTAGTCGGCGGGCTGCTCCGATGGCATCTACCTTGGCCGGGGTCTCGGTGTCCGCCTCAACAGCATCCGCGGCATTGCTCTCACTCTCCGGCAGAGTTGTTGTAGCCCTATTTCTCCGCTCCTCTTGTAAATTCTGGACGAGGCTCTTAAAATCTTGAACAATCGAGCAAAATTCAGCCCGAATTGATTGAAGGTCCTCGCGAAGTTCAGCGCGTCTCCTGGAATATGCCGGTTGCCAAGCTCTCGGTCGCAGAATGTAGGTGACTGGCGGCTGCCTGTACGCATGGAAGTCGGAGTAATCAACGACGGTGTATTGGTGATAGGCTTCGCGTTGGCGCGTACGTGGCGGAGACCATCTTGAGTTTGGCTTTTCCCACACACAAGTGTAGGGCGACATTCTCTCAACGAGAGCACCAGTTGATAAGGAAATAAATCCCTTATCATAGAAAAATACGGAGAAGGTTCATCGGCGCCTCGGACGTCGAGGTCGGTGAAGGGTTAGGGCGGACAACAGCTGCGATAGCCGCTAATTAGTCTGGCGTCCTTCGCAAGGATTGGCGGTGATGTTAGTTTTGGGGATGGACAAAAGAGAAGGCTACGCCGTTCTTTTAATTAATTCATTCACAAAGGAAAATAAAATTACAATTGTCCTATTTATAGTTAAACCCTAGATTGGTTAGACCTAAACCTAAACTGGGAAAGAACCAATAAGAAAACCCGATTGGAACTTGTAACATGCTCGACCCAAAATATAATTACATCTAAACTATGAAATAAATAAATATAATACTAGGGGACTACTCGTAACACATCCCCATTGGGACTATTCTTATATTTCGAACCAACAATTTTTTTTATGTATATGCAGATCACTTTACCATTAAGGAGGATCGGTGATTTCTGTTCTCTTAATTTGAATTTTTGCCCCCTTTAAATATTGAGATGGAGAAAGTGCCCCTAAAATAAATAGATGTAAGAACTACCCCTTTCAATATTTTAATAGATATTGGGACCCACTTTTATGTTTTTAAATTAAAGTGGGTCCCACTAAAATGTTTAAAAATGTTTTGGACCCCACTATACGATACCGATACAAAAACATATTCTTTTATTGTTATTTACGATCGAATTTTAATTTTCGACGTAAAGGACCAATTTTTTTTACACTCCATCATTTATTTCTTGTCATATTCACATGTGAAACAGTTAGGGTTCGCGGATGTAATAATAATGGTATCCAATGTGAAAAAACCTATTGGGATATTTAGTTAAGGGGATATTTGTGATTAATAAAAGGATTAATTATTTTGATTATACCAAAGCCCCTTAGCTAATTATTCATACACCTAATTTCTCAATTCCCCTTAGTGGTAGGACACTTGTAAATTTTCATGTAATAGAGAAGTTCACTTGTTAGGGAACGTCAAATTTTACCAAGTGTTTTTCCTGCCAAGCGAAGACTGAAGTCGAAGCGGAGTAATGAAGGCGACTTGATTGTCCAAGCGAATTCCAGTGCAGTCCTTCCAGGATTCCTACTTCAAGCAAGAAGTCTCAAGCGAAGTATTCTCATGCAACGGATTTCCTGAAGCGAAGTTTACTACATAAAGATTACCCGCTCCAAATGCTTAAAGCGACTTATCAACTCAAGCGGAAAATTCACAAGCAGTAACTTCAAGAGGATTTGTCACGAGCAATATTTAAGCAAGGAACAGAAGTCAAAGCGAAGATTCTTCAAGGAGCGAGATTCAGCAGAATTGCCGCTTGAGCTATTTCAAGCGACTTATCCAGCTCGCTCGAGCCTTTTCAAACGACTTTCTCAAAATGTTCCAAGTGGATTAAAAGCTCTGACAAAAGCACAGAAGACAAAAAGTTCACTTCAAGAGAATGAAGCGACTTTATTGAAGCGAAGAATGTTTGCGCGACATTAAATGCGAATCAATGTCACAGGGACACGTGTCAAAGCATGGATGGCCAACTGCTCTGCAACTCAGATTGCAAATCTCCAAAGGACAACCTAGTACAGATTTGACTGCAGAAAGGAAAAAGTCAGCACCTAATCCAACCACATTCGCAGACTATACAGTCCTTTTTGAGGAAAGAGACGTTGGACATATGGCTTCTCTCTAACGGCCATTTTGCCCACCTCTCCTATAAATACTGAAGATCCAGACTAGGAAGATAACTCAACTCTTGCGATCAAAGCCGTCACTCTGCAGAAATCTTTCTACTAAGCTTAAATCGCTCTCGATTTTTCCAACTCTAGCTCAAACTCAGAAAAATCTTCTTAGTGTTTAGAGTTGTGTCTTGTTGAGTTCCTTATAACTATCTAAGTTCTAAAAGTAGCAAAGATCCTCATACCTTAAGTATTCTTGTATCTAACTTGAATACTTAAGAAGAAGATTATCCTATCATACCTCTTATACTCATTGTAAAAGGATAATCTTGTAGTTAGAGATCGTTGTTGAGATTCAACAAAACCCTGTACTGTCCCGAGTGAGACCGAATTCACTCACGTTCAGCCAGAGGATGCGAGATATGTGCAATTTGTCTTACCGGGGACTGAAGAACCGATAGCTATCCTTGATAGTGACTTGTCTTACCGGGGACTAAAGAACCGGAAGCTATCCGTGATAGCGACTTGACTTACCGGGGACTAAAGAACCGGTAGCTATCTGTGATAGCGAATTGTCTTACCGGGGACTGAAGAACCGGTAGCTAAACTTGTTTAGCGACTTGTCTTACCGTGGACTGAAGAACCGGTAGCTAACTTTGTTAGTGAATTCCTTCCAAGTTTGGAAGAGAGTGGACGTAGAAGTTTCAGTCTCTGAACCATTATAAACCCTTGTGTTCTCTCTTTACTGCTTTATTTCATTATTGTCTTTATTGCTTTGCTTATTACATAACTAACACACACACTTAAGCAAACAAAGACTGTTTTCAAAGCAAGAGGTTTTCTTAAAAATCACTTAATCGCTCACCACATTCCGCACGCTCGAGCTTTGAGGAAGCGACCTTAGCCGCTCGGACTTATCCGCTTGGCAAAAGTCGCTCAGTCTTAGTTGGAGTGATTTTCTCTAAAGAGTGGATTTCATAATTTGCTAA
The DNA here is from genome assembly GCA_028566335.1 of Monarda citriodora. Taxonomy (NCBI): domain Eukaryota; kingdom Viridiplantae; phylum Streptophyta; class Magnoliopsida; order Lamiales; family Lamiaceae; genus Monarda; species Monarda citriodora. The sequence goes on from JAOWBJ010045289.1 coordinate 6,331, forward strand.
TAATTTTGAAAAAGATGATAAATCCTCTACACAAGTATTCACCCTCCGCTACGTGTGTTAGTGCTTTACGGGCCAACAACCTTCAACACTATTCACCATTTAATCTTTAATTTTATTGTCCAAAATTATGACTTCCAATTGGTGGTCACCGATAATTGTAGTCTAATAGGGATTTTGTATACCCTACTAAATATTTACAAACCCTAATTTGATAGTTTATCTATACTATATAATAATTATTCTTTCCCTAAAAATATTATTTAATTATCCATTCGTGATATACGATATGACCAAACTACCCTTGAAATGTACAAAAATAGTATCGGCCTTTTTATATCAGACTTACGTCTCATTGTCGATATGGGACGAGACGTCATATTTCTACTACAATTATGATAATTCTTCCATCTCGCATGGCTTTTTAAGTAAAATTACATCCATTAGAAAGCCTATAAATACTTAGAGTCAATGTGTATTTTTATCCTCTGTACCACCGATTTAATGTGACCGATTAATTAATTGGTCGAATAAATAATTATATTTTTTATTTGAAACCATCTTGAATTGGTTTCGATTATATCCGCTACAATACGCTGATGATTTCGATTATATCCGCTGCAACACGTAGTCACCTACTAATAAATAGTTTAAACTAATACTACCCCCATTCACTTATACTTGTATTGTTTCTTTTTCAAATTTTTGACACACATTTCCACAGAAACCTAATACTACCTCCATCCTAAACTAATTGTCCCATTTTTTTTTGGCATAATTGCCAAGAAAATGGGACCCACTACTAATTAATTGGGGTTAAGTTTAAAATGGGACCCACAACTAATGAGAAAATGAGTGGAGTTAATGTTAATTGTGTATTAATGTTGAGTTGATGGTTTGATTTGACACTAATTTATTTCATTTTATGGAAATGTGACTAATAGTTTGGGATGTCCCAAAAAGGAAAGTGGGACTATTAGTTTGGGATGGAGGTAGTACGTGTTTTAACATATTAGTTTGAAATCTTTTTTCTTTTACGAGATACTATGAGTATCGAACTATCACGTAAAGAAAAAAAGATTCCAAACTAATATGTTAAAACTCGTATTAAATTTTAGCGGAAAACATACCGACATATTTAAAATGAAATAAGACAAGTATAAATGAATGCAGGTAGTATAATCTAATCAAAATTAGATATGAAGGTAGTATATTTTAATCAAAATCAGTTAATAGTATAAAATATATATTTATATAGACGTGTGTGCGATCACAAGAAGAAGAAAAAAATATTACATCCATCCCCTACTATTGCGTCTCATTTCTGTTTTGGAACATTCCATCTTATTGTGTTCATTTCTAAATAAGGCAATTTTAACGTTTTAATTTCTGAACCAAACTTAACTAATTATGCCATAATTAAAAAGATTGGACTAATGACTCAAAATTAGGTTCACAAACTTTAATTTTTAATACTTACTTCTATCTTAATTTATACTTTGACAATTAATACTTTTGGCTATTGTGCCCGTATGAACGAGGCACAATAAGGATATGGAGAGAGAATGGGCTGATTTGGCTATTCGCTCACGATGTGCTAAAATAAGTCGGGGCAGTATGTAGATTTATTTGTTTTAATTTAATAAAATTAAAATTAACGATTTTACTGTTTTTCTTTTACGTGTAACACTATAAACTATACCCTTATCTTACTGGTACATACCACCTTCACTTATACATCACTTCTGTTTTTTTCTTTGGTTTATTTCACTTATTAATTTCATTTATTAAAATAACAAAATATATGTGACTATAGTTAACTATTTATCCTTAAAATTAATTACAACCACATATCTCACTTTTTTAATTTTACATGCCGGATCAAATTAGGACTAAACTAATAAGATAGAGGTAGTAATAATTATCCACCCCTAAAAATAGAAAGTGTTAACATTTTGTGATACGAGAAATGTCCAAAATACCCCACATCACCCAAAAATAGAAAATGATGCACGGTACAGACCCGGGTTCGCGGCTGGTGCATTTATTCTTTTTCTTTTTTAATTCTACTTCTAACCTTACTCTCACTCTCATGTCCAATAGCTTTTATTTTTAATTTGCTTAATAAATTCTTTCAACGTAAATATAATTTATGTTTAATTCTTTCCGCCGGACACAACGCTAGTCTTATTAAATAAGGATATACATTGTTTAGGGAAAACCAAAAAAAGTGAGATATATGTTACAATTAATTTTGAATGTAATGAGTTAATTATAGTTAAACATTTTTTGTTATATTCAAAAATAAATCTAATAAGTGACACGAGTTAAAACGATAAATTAGTCTAATTTAACAAGACAAAGGTAATATAATTAACCCTTAAACAAAGATGTGTCCCCGTATACCACATATCGAAGCTAAATCACTCTTTGAGAGATCACTATTTTATTGCAACATAATTACCATACTAGAAAATCTGAATCAATAAGATTTTCAAATATACATACATAATAACAAAATCGAGCTGAGATTGCTAAAAAAACATGAAATAGTCCAAAATTTCTTTATATGTAAATAATTCTGATAATATGCATGTAATCATAATGTAGGTTTTACAACCATGAGATTTGATTCATCGTTGGACAGATCTGAAATAATATTTTTTAAAAAATAAAAATAAAAAAGAAAAGAGGATAATAGTAAAGTCCGACATTAATTTCGTTCGCATCCCAACTCCCTTTTTCCTTTGTTGTGTTCCTGCAAAGAGTTCACCTTTTTCACAGATATATATACATCCACCCGTGTGCTCTCATTACTCAGCCCCCCTTTTTCAATTCCAACCATGTTCTTCTTCTTCTCTCTCATCCTCTCGCTTCTCTCTCTAACCGTCTTCACACTCATCCGCGCCACCGCGCCGCGGAGGGGCCGCCTCCCGCCGGGGAATCTGGGGCTGCCCTTCATAGGGGAGACGCTCCAGCTCATCTCCGCCTACAAGACGGAGAACCCGGAGCCGTTCATCGACGACCGGGTCTCGCGGTACGGCTCGGTCTTCACCACCCACCTTTTCGGCGAGCCGACCGTCTTCTCGGCCGACCCGGACGCGAACCGGCTGATCCTGCAGAACGAGGGCCGGCTCTTCGAGTCGAGCTACCCCGGTTCGATATCCAACCTCCTCGGCCGCCACTCGCTCCTGCTCATGAGGGGCAGCCTGCACAAGCGGATGCACTCCCTCACCATGAGCTTCGCTAACTCGGCCATCATAAGGGATCATTTGCTGCTCGACATCGACCGCCTGGTCCGCCTCAACATGGATTCCTGGACCGGCCGGGTCCTCCTCATGGAGGAGGCCAAGAAGGTACGAAATGAAACCGAACCGGGAAAGGGGAAACGCCGGCCCTTTGACTAAACTTATAAACAAGTCATAAATTATTTATAAACAATTTTTATAACTATAACAATAACTTATAAAAAAACTTATAAAGGCAAACACCCTCTTAAATCTCTTTGGCCCACGTTTGTTCAAAAACAGGGGCGCATGTTAGAACTGCAATATAAAAAATCTAGGCGCACGTTAGCGCGCAATCGAGTTTCATGGAGTGGCGAGAGGGTGTTTTTGAGTGCATGCGTGATGATTTCATGTTAGGAGCACTTTTCTTTTCTATCTTAAAAAAATTACTCCATTCGTCTTGTTTTATTAATTCGGTTTGATTTTTTAACTTTTTCAATATGTATATCGTTTTGAATTTTTTTTCTTCAAGGGATATTACGTGACGTCTAGTATGCTATAAATAGGAAAATTTTGATAAAATATTTTAAAATTCGTATTCGGCAGCTGTAGAAATGTATGCGCAAAAAGTCAAACCGAACTAATAAAACGAAACAGAGGGAGGAATTCAAAACATTTACATAATCTGGAACTAACTCATTTTTTGCGAAAGTTATCTATAAATATTATTTTATATATCATATATATTTATTATTATATTTATTATTAGAGACAATTATTATCGGAGGAAGTTATATATTATTATAGATTGAGCTTTAGAAGCAGATGAACCCACACACATGTGCATGTAGTGTGAATCATTGATTCCCTTGGCCTTTTAACCCATTATCCTTTGTTTTCTCATCATTGTATGGATATGCTATGCTAAGGAAGGTTC
>JAOWBJ010045505.1:0-16009 GCA_028566335.1 Monarda citriodora
GTTCGTTTCCCAATTACTACAATAAATCCTACACTCCCAATTGGTGATCAAGCAATCGAAAGAAAAAGGCACAAGAATAATTCAAACAATTACAAGAGCAAGGTAATAAAACACTCAATTGGATAAATAACAACGTATCAATGCATCTTCACCAAGAATTCTACAAATGAAATTAGCTACTCATGTTTGTAATCAAATCCATGGATAAATTCAAGAATTCAATGGAAAACATAAATAACAATGTGATACTAGTTACAATCGATGAACGAAATCGGAATTCGGGTGATGAAATCACGATCGTGGCTCTTCGGAGATGGATGAAGTCTCTTCTCTGTGTTTTTCTCTCTGGAATCGCGGCTGATGAAAGTTGAGAATAAAAACCTAAGTTTTAAGTTTTAATCCCGTCAGAATTCGCATGAAACGCTCGACCGGGCGATTTCGCCCGGTGAGTCACCAACTTGCTCGATGAGTTGACTCAGCCGGTGGCCGAGTTGCTCGGACGAGTTGTTGAGTCGCCCGGCCTCTTTTATGGAAAATGCCCAGCCTGGCGTTTTGCTCGGCCACTCCTCTTTTTCGCCCGTTTCATCCTTTTTTCGACCCGTTCTCACCCGTTTCAGATGTAAGGCTCGACAAACACATTAAACTCTTAAATCATATTAATTGGTGACTAATCAAGCTAGAAAGCTCGATAATCTCAAATGTAAACACACCAATTAACACTACAAAATATGAGTTTGTCAATGAGACTGAAAAAAAAAGAGCAAAGAAAAAAAGAAAAAAAAAAGAGAAAAGAAAAAGTCTCAAGGTTGAAATCAAAGAAAGAAGAAGCCAGTTTGATGGCACTGCCCAATTCGAGCAAGAAAGAAAAAAATAGAAAATTGGACAGTATGAGAGAAGCATGTGTGGCAACATAATTATTTTCATGGTTCATTGCATTCTTCTGATTGATTGAGTATGTGTGCACTTTGCTTTTGCCTTGAAAAATGCATAGTTCAAAATTTTCTTGAAATTGGAGCCTAGGATCCTTAGGATCAAACCGACATCATTTTGCCAAGGTCCAAAAGCCCCATTACAACCCAATGAAGGCCCCAATCAAAGCCATTTTACTATGTGATATTTTGTTTCATGCATGAGGAAAGAAAAAGAGAGAAGCATCCATTCGAGGGAGGAGAGTTGAGTGATCATTGAATTCATGCATAGCATTCATAATCTTGATAATTTGACAAATGAATCCTGACTTTAGGAGAAGAGTTTGATCATTGGGGATGTGATTTTTCTTAGAAAATGTTGAGCCGTTATTTGTGTACGCCAAGCTTGACCCCTTTGTGTGAACTTTTATGTGGAGTCTATGCGTTTTAGTCTTTGTTCAGTTGTCAAGTAGTTTCAGGATTAATTGTAGTTTGTGGTAACTCAAACCGGAAATTCGATTAAAAGCTCAACCACATACTTGAGGACAAGTATGACCCAAGTGTGAGGTGGTTTGATAGTCTAGTTTTCGTTACCCATTTCTAGAGTCATTTTGGTGTTTAATTCGTGAATTTTATGTGGAATGCGTGTGTTTTGTGTAGGAAATAGGTAGATGGACAAGAAAGCATGAAAAGAAAGCGAGTCTGGAAGAAAAGCTCAAAAATGATGGAAAGATTGGCCTTTTTGAAGAATTATGGACAAACTGCCCAAAAGTTGCAAACTGGCCAGTCTGGGTACTTAGCCGAAAAAATTGAAAATGAGCTCCGAATTTAAACAGCGGATGCCTTGCCGACATGTGGACGGGCTGCTTTTGCCTTTTAATCGACCCGTCAGCTCAGCAAACTTGGAGAATGGTCCAAGCAAGGATATAAATACCACCTTGGAGCTCATTTGAAGAACTTTTGCTCATTTTTAATTTTAACACTTTTAAATTCAGCCCTTAGTTAGCTTAGTCCTGAAGAACTCTCTTTAAGTTTTCGTCTAGCTTTAGTTTCGTGGGAAAGGAGAATACAATTGCACTTTAAACTTTGAACTTCTTTAATTTCGTAGAATTAATTGAAGCCTATTACGTTCTTAGTAAATGTTGAGTGTTAGTTATGTATGATTGTTCGAAGCTTTTTGATGTTTGTGTTTTATTTCTTGAATGCTTGGTTGGTGAAGTAGTTAATGTTGTTCAAGTTCATTTATTTCTCTAGCTTTCTCATGGTTTAAGTTTGAAGTAAAAGTTGTTGGTTGAAGCTTAAGTGTTTGTTCGGTAGTTATTGTTTTCGGTAGTTTAGTAGTAATTAATTTCTTTTAGTTTTTTTTCTATAGTTGTTAGAGTGTCTTTAAATTCTTCATGTATTTTTCTATAGTTATTAGAGTGTTCTTAAACGACCCTACATCTTTTGAAAACTCTCGTAGAACATTTTATTTTAAGCTTTTCTTAGAGTTTAACATCTTCGAAGTGTATCGCGTATGTTTTTCTAGTACTTTTCGTCTTAGAATCTTGCATGTTTTGGTGTTTTAATCTTTAAATTTTAAGTGTTTATTTCGAGTTTCTAGTTGAGGAAGATGAGTTTCAGTTTTTAGTTCTTTGTTTTCAAGTATTTTTAGCTTATTTTCGAATTTAATCATGTGCTTAAGCCTTGGATGTGATCTAGCCGCCACCTTTCTCAAATCCAATTAATTTGATGTAATTTTATCTTGGGAAGCAAGTTTAGAGTCTGATTAGAGTACATGATTATTCACTTTTATCTATTAGGTTAGTTAGTTTATTTCTAGGGTAAGAGTCTACCGGTTATTAACCACTAGTTTAGTAGTATAAGTCTAGTCACCTTTTTATTTTTTAATTAATTAAGGGTCAAGTCACTTTCTCTATCTTTTCTTTAATTAATTCTGATTAGAATAGTATTTTAATCCCCCAAGATCATCCTAACCCCACTCACTTTCTTTTTATTATTATTATTTAAAAAAAAATTGGTCGAACCCACAAGTCGGGCCGTACCAAATAATAATATCACTATTAACCACACGCCAACATGCTGGCGGTGGGAATCGAACTCAGAACCTCTCACTAGGAGATCCTTGATATCACCACCTGTTGCCACTAGACTACAAGGCTCGGATACTTTCTTTTTATTATTTTAATGAGTCACAATCCTAGTTTAGGTCTAGTAGTCTTTTTATTTAATTTCTTTCGACTTAGGATAAAAACCCCTTGTTAATTTTCGTCATTCCTACTCTCTTAGCTTAGTTAAATATTGTGTCTTAATCGTGTGTTTCATGTTTGGTTGGTCCTTAGTTTGGTAGATTTAATTTTCCACTCGCACAGTTTTTCTCGCGCATAGTTATTTTTCTAAGTGTTGGACTGGGCAGAAGTTGCAAACTGCCCAGTTTGGCCTCGCTTTGTATAATGTGTGTTTGTTGCTTTCAATCTGCATGTTTAGTGTCCCACCTTAACCAGTAGTGTTTATTTTCTTGTCCAGCATGTTACTTTCCCCTTCTCTCCCCTCTTAAACCCCCAAAAGCGTGGCGGCATCGCCAAAAATATTTCCTAAGTGTAAAAAGCCACAATACTAGAAATATTACCATTCCTCGTGGGTTCGACAATCTGGACTTCCATATACTATTCTATAGTATTTTGGGGAGAAGGATAGATTCTAAATATTGTTGAAAGCGAGAACGCGAACATACGACACTCGAAATCTCGACCCTTTCAATCGCTAGGCCCGTCAAAGGTTCGGCCTTATACCGACTCGTGTGCAAGGGGGAGAGGATAAAGGCCAATGCAGTTATCTCAGAGTTCAACAAACTGCATCCCTCTTTTGACGATCCCGACGGGTCGATTTGTGTGAAGTTGGCGAATGTCTTGGTGACCAACTGTTTCGTCTTGGGCCATGACACTCGTGCCCCCGTGTGCCCTTGGTTGTGGCATCTAATTGAAGATCAAGCAGCATTCCGCGACTTCCATTGGGGCGCGTACACGTACAAGACTCTCTTGTACTACATTCGTACATTTTTGGGGGAGAGTGACAGCTACCACTTCTATGGCCCTGCATGGGCTATTCTGACATGGGCATTCGAAGGGGTGCTCAATTATCGCAGTTTGCGGAGCGGATATCTGACGAGGCTATTCCGAGATGCCTCCGGTGGGACTTTGTCTTCCTCAACTGGGACGTGGCGGCGACGAGGTAGTGGACTCATATTTCCATGCTACTGACGGGGGACTTACACCGATACAGCCCGGCGACTCAGAGATCCATCAGCCGTACTACGCCTCACTATACTTACCTGGGCCCAATGCTTATGAAATTCCATGTGCCCATGGGTACATTCCTAGCCCGCGACGTCTACCCCCGCCGGTACAGGAGCCACAGGACCCCGAGGAGCCACAGAACCTACTCGTCGTAGCACACGCTCCAAGAGGTATGTTGGGCCTCTGGTTGAGGAGGAGGAGGAGGCCCAATCTGTTCGATGTCCGGCCCGTCGACACCGAGATGCCCGAAGAAACGAGAAGCAACGAAGAATCGAAGAAGAAGCAACTTAGTACGAGGCGAGGCTCACACAGAGGCTTGAGGAGGTCGCTGACGCTGAGGTTGATTAGCACATAGAGAAGGCCAAGATTGGCATCGCCCGGAAAGAGAAGTCCCTCATCGAGAGAGGCATACAGTGGGCAAAGGCTGCCTTTACTTGTGGGGCTTCGACACTCACAGTCGAGGACCATATTGTTCCGTGTACCAGGCCTACGCTGCACATTCCATCGACATCTGAGTCGGATGCCGACCTCTCCTCCGCACAGACGAGCCCCGAGTTTCGGGCTCCGTCTCATCCAGTCTCCTCTCCTCCAGCCCCGATCTACACACACTCCGTCTCTATTTTTGGGGAGGTATGCTTAATCATTTAATCTAATTTAAAATTATTAAACGCTTTAATTAATATGTTTTGTTATCATTATTCCTTTATCTTATAGGCGCAAATTTCAGTATCCGCATCGTATCAACTCGGCTTCGGTGATCCGTAAATTTTCGGCCAAGTATGTGCAGTCAATTAAATTCTTATATAACTATCTTATAACTTTAATTTATATTGTACGAAAACGCTTTGTCTGTCATGCAGTTGCATGTACCATCATCCGCCCCGCATGATCCCGAATTCGGTTTTCAGCACGTGTTTGGAGAGGTTTGAGTTCTTATGTAACTTGCTTAATTGAATTATTACACTCCTTTAGTTATTTTTAGTTGTCTTACTTTAATATTTAACGTGCAGGGTTCGAGTTTGACTTCGGTTCCCACCACGTATGGAGCGGGATATGGGGATCAGCAAATATTTGGAGGCTGGAAACCGTACGAACCGTCTCGTTACTCTTTATCGAAGTTCCACGGCTCATCCTCCTACTACTCATCCGAGGGCCCATCCTCTTCAGTGCTCCCTACCATCAGCAGTCCAGATCCAGAGCCACTAAGACAGTCATTGTCCACAGGGGCTGAGAAGGTATAAGATATATTTCATTATATTCGCAATTTAATCTCATATGGTGATTCATGTTTATTAATGGTTACTCGTTATCTTGCAACAGTCCCAGATATCTCGACGTCAGCCCCCTGCAAGACCTCGTGGGCGTGGGCGTGGACGTGGTCGGGGTAGATCATCTGGCTGTGGCACGGATGAGAGTTCCGATTTGGAGGCGGATATCGAGGAGAATCTGACCCTAAACTTCGAGTCGCGCTACTAGTATCATTATCAGAACTATTGCCTCCGGTACGTCTCAAGAATGTCTGTTGATCGGTCGTCTCTAGAGTATGCTGCCAAGGTTGCAGCATATACCGAACTACTCGGGTTGTCGGAGAAGAGTGATGATAGTGCTGAAGTGAAGAGGGAGGTTCAGAGGATTCTGAAAGGGCTTCGTCCACCCCACAATGTGAGTCTCGGGAACCGGAAGAAAGTGATGATGAACATGTCAAGGAAGGAGATCCGAGATATGAGGGAGCACCATCCGGACGCGGTACACATCGCGGAGCTGGTGTCCGATGAGTACGTAGAAGCTTGGTCTGCAGCGAGGGATCAGTTCGTGAAGTACTTCTACTTTTGAGATATCTACCCCGGAAAGTACGATATGGATGCCTTCATCGGATTCATGGAGCAGTACCACCCTCAGCTCTGGAGACACAAGTTGGGCCCCGATTGATCAAGACCTCGGTCAAGTCGGTGTTGGACCCCCTTACTGTGAGGATTCAGTGGTGGAGGCTGAGATGCAGGAGTGGTATCTCCTGAAGAACATAAAAAACCCGAACGTGATGAATGCAATGGATGCGAGGAGGAAAGTGTGTGTAGCCTATGACAAAAGTCCTCGTTAGATTATGTTGAATTTTTGTGAATTCAGGTTCTTATTTCTTATTTTATATTTTTTATAACAATTACGATTTTCAAATTTATTTGATAAATTCTTATTTATCGACATTATTATGTTATGAATGTTTCTAAAATGCATTGTGATTTTTATGTTATGAAATTTTGAAAAATATAACACATGGAAGAATATTGTCTTATGGTCTACGAAATGTTATTCGGCGCAAGGATAAAATGCCGGAATGTAGAATTCTCCGGCTAAGTCATTGCCGGAGAATTTAACTTTCCGGCGTGTATTACGTGCGCCGAATAGCTTCATAAATTCCCAAAAAATATACTCTACAATAATACATGTTCAAACAGTAAAATATACAAGGTATTATTCGTTCATGTAACACACATCATTCGAATGATTAAATCATCAATATTGTAATGAACTCATATTGGACATAAGCATTTATATACGATACCGAGATTCTACCATAGCATATTTGGAACAAACATATTTTTTGAGAATTTCTAAACCTATTCGGAGCACGGAACACTTGCCGGAAAATTGAATTCTCCGGCAATCACTTAGCCGGAGAATTCAACTTTCCGGCGAGCATTACGTGCGCCGAATACCCTTAAAGATTCTCAAAAAATATTTTTATTCCGGATATGCTATGGTAGAATCTCCTTATTGTATATAAATGCTTATTTCTAATATGAGTTCATTACAATTCTAATGATTTAATCATTCAAATGATTTGTGTTACATGTACGAATAATACCTTGTATATTTTAGTTTTTGAACATGTATTGTTGTAGAACATATTTTTTGAGAATTTTGAAGGCTATTCGGCGCACGTAATAAACACCGGAATGTTGAATTCTCCGGCCATGACTTAGCCGGAGATTTCTACATTCCGACATTTTTTCCTTGCGCAGAATAATATTTTGTAGACCATAAGACAATATTCTTCCACCTGTTATATTTTTCAGAATGTTTTTATCATATAATTCCAGTTTATTTATAAATTATAGCAATTTAAATGACACTAATCCGATAAATTAGGGCATTCGTCGATCTTGTGCCCTGTTTGTTCACAATTGTTATATTTTTTTTCAGCAGTTTATCTTTCTTTCTTGTTTGTTAACCTCCGCCACGACGTCGTGATTCTCTTGGCCTTCCGGCTTGACGTCTTGATATTGGGGGAGAAGCGATATTTGAGCTAATTCCATCAGCAATACCCAACACGACTTTTTCGGCATGCCATAAATTGGCACGCTAAAAGCTTCAACGTACGTTGAACGTAAATACCACGGGGAAACATATGACTCGATGTTATGTTTCATTTCCCTGCAGCAAAGCAATTAGTTTATTGATTTTATTTCTATTACGAATGTATTACTAAATGGTTATAGTTGAAAATAAGAACTTGATCACCGCAATCGTGTGTGAACAAGGTATGCAGTCTTCTAGCCACCGTCGACATTCACATTGATGTGCTCGGATGTCCACCCTAAGCTCCCGCTTAGACATAGTGACCTTGAATTCATCGTCGGGGCTAACTCTAATAGCTGTATAGGTCTCTGCTTGATTGTACTGGACCACGAGCTTTATCCTTGCCTCGTACATTAAGCGATGAGTCTCTGCACGTCCCTTTTCAAGGCCCTCCCTAAACCATTCTTCGATAGTTAGCCTAATCGCATTGATACATGCGACTATTGGCAATCGCCGTGCCCATAAGGCACACTTGTTGAATGATTCTGCAGAATTGGAGGTCAAACTGCGGAAACGCCTTCCCTCACAATGAAATCGGGACCACCTCTTTAGGCCGATCTTGTTCAACTTTTTGAAAGTTGCACGACTCATGTCGCGAACCCTCGTCATGTAGTACTCAAATTTGTGGCCTTTGTACTCGTACGCGGCGTGCATGAAATGCTTCACTATGCCTTTGCCATGCGTCCTCAAGTTCTTTGCTATATGGTAGTAGCACAAACAGTGGTGGGCCCTTGGGAAAGCAGCCTCCATTGCTATCGGTATTAAAACGTGCTGATCTGAGATGACGACATGACGCTCCAGCTCGCCGTATGCCTATTTAAGGGAACTCAAGAAAAAAATCCACGAGTCATTGTCCTTGGTCGGTCAAATCCCGTAGGCTAAAGGGAACATCTGCTCGTTTGAGTCTTTCGCAATGGCTACGAACATGACGCCGGTATTCTTTCCCTTAAGATGAGTGGCGTCAATTGAGATGACCGGCCTAATATGCCCTTGCGTGTAGGCCCTGATTGATGTAGACAGTGCGACGAAAACCTGTTTGAATCTTCCATCGTCACTTATTTGGTGTGATTGTTCCTGGATTTTTCACCATCAGCATGTATAGGTACCTGAGGAGGTCTGTACGAATCCTCATATGAGCCATACACCATCTCAATGGCCCTATTGCGGGCCTTCAAGCGGCTGTCATAGGAGGCTTTAATGCCAAACATGGCTAACAAATCGCTTCGTATGACCTTGGGTTTCAATATTTGTGCGTCCCGACGCATTTTGTCCGCAAAGAACGTCGTCACCACTGCGCTACGAACTTTCTTCCGGTGGACATTTGTTAGTCCGAAAGCCTCGCATGAATGCTCAAGATGACAATGAGAGGCGGTCCAAGATCCACAATCACGAATGAAAGTCAAACGGAAAGGGCAAATCTTGAGCTATATTTTGAATTTCATCTGCATTCGATGCGTATCTGATTTGGCGATCTGGAACTCTCGCTTCTAATGGAGGTGCCACAAACCAACAGCCAAGAAAATGTCCGTCTTGGTGTCATACATTGCATCAGGACCCAATACTGATGCATCGACCTCTACTTCTCGAAATACAGCCGAATCTCGAGGCCTCGACGGGACAATCGGAACCACCCAATTACTCATGTAGTCAGTGTCGTCCATGGTTGTCTGTTGTCGACTGTAGTCTTTCGGGAACAACATATGAAGCACGTTCTGAATACCCCCTCCCTCGTGTATCCATGCAACGAAGTCGGCATATGATGCTGGCTTGATCCGGTCACCGCGTACGTAGACATTGGACTCCTCCTCCTCGCTCTCGGAGGTCTTGTCTCGTTCAGGAACATAATCTTCATCAGCTTCCTGCTCGATCTCATCCTCGTCATCCGCAACCTCATCCTCCGCGTCCGCACCCTCATCGCCATCCTGATTCAAGTCAGGAACAATATATTGAACTCTGTCCCCATGAGTTGAAGAGCGATGCATTTGGGGATCTGAAAAATTCCCGGCCTGAGTATATTTGTTGTCACTCAAATTGGTGTTGCTCAAGCCAACATATTGGTTATCGATCCATGAATTCTGAGAAGCAACAACTAGCCCTATGTAATCGAGCTCATCATGCCAATCATCGGCAGGGGTGAAAAATGCGGCCGAAGATGATTGACTTTGCAGATCTTGCTGAGGAACATTGGACAACGATCCCCCATCAAATGAAGTCGTGGCCCCTCTGTAGTAATGTACTATGTCTGTGATGAGTACGGAATAACTCAAATGCTTGGCTGTCGTCGACCAATAGTGTTTTCGCAAATCGTCCGTAACGACTCTTTCTAAAATAGTAAATGGAATAACGAGGGTCCGACATACTGCAAAAGTGCAATATGTACATCCTCTGACCGTGGACATTCATATGTCCATTGTCTATTGGAAGATCCACCTCGGAGCCACCTTCGTACGAGCATCCAACCCAAAAGCCCCCATATTTAACTTTCAATGTGTAAGCCATCTGCAATAAACAATATTATTAGAAAGAAACACTATATAAAAGTACATCACTAAGAAGAACCTATTAGTATGAACGCCGAATACGATTGTAAATTCTACGTTTAATTTCTATTCAAGTATTGTATCATATATCACATATACGTGCAATAGTTTTTGGTTAATTATTCTAATAAATTAAATTGCAATAAATTCGAAACACCTTAAATATACAAACACATTTATATGCAAAAGAAAAACTATGCATAAGTACATTACAATGAAGAACACCAAGATAATTTCAAATATCATATTCGGCGGTCATAGTTTGGCCGGAAAATTGGAATCTCCGGCAAAGTATTTGCCGGTGATTTCAAAATTTCGACTATTATTCCGACCGTCGATTACATCAGTTATTTCCATAATGAATTTTTATCCATGTATTGTATCATAAATCACATATATTTATGATAATTATACGATTAATTTAAATGCAATAAATTCAAAAATACATTTTTTCAACTTAAATTTACAAACACAATTATACATATAGGAAAAATATTCTAAAGGTATACCATAGTTGAGAATATAATGTTCGATTTTACTAATATATCCGGCGGTATTTTACCGTGCCGGAAAATTGAAATCATGGCTAAACACACCTCCGGTGATCTCTATTTTTTTGGCAAACATTTTGACCGCAGAATAGCTTAATAGTATTCTAGAGATCTAAGTGAAAATATTTTATATGATCTTATGTTTACTAAAACACAAATTCTTAATAATATTGAAAATTTCTAAATTACGAAATAACAGTATACATGAAAATATAAATTAATGCTTATAATAAAGAGATAATTACTTATATTATCTGAGAATGAACCAAGGTAATTGAATGAAGATACAGCTCGACTCCCCTTTCTCGGCTCTACTCTAATAATTTTTTGTAGATAATTTTGTATGATTTAAGATCTAAATTTACACCATATTTGTAGGCAAAATTTTACTATTTCACCAGTGTAAATTAAATTCTGACGGAATAAATTGACCGAATAAATTTACAGGAAGAAAAAAATAGTGCCTTTCAACAAACGTGACTTTATTTTCTGCATGCATGCAGAAATAAAAGTGGGCCCCTTTGCAATGAGTAGTCAATCATAAATTTATATTGATTTGTGAGCTCCATTAAAAAATGGTTCTTTATATATTAAAATAGTACAAATGACATTTTGTTCATGTATTTTTCAAAAGTGGGCAATTACTACATTTGATTTCTTAAAGAGGGTAAAAGAGTCGGAGCACCCTATTATTTATTTATTTATTTATTTAAATAAATAGTGCTATCTCAATTTCATGTTAATTGTCTCATTTGATTTTTGCACGTTTTTCTATCGAAATTTAGTACAGGTTTTAAAACATGATTTTGAAATATGTATTTTTCACGGGATACTATGAGTGTCATAGTATAAAAAAGATAATTAACATGAGATGAAAATAGTAGTAGATGATATTGAACTTTTCCTTCGATTTGATCGGTTGACAGGACCTGAGTTATAGGTTCAGTCAGGAGATGATCGATCTTATTCGGTGAGGCCAAGTCTCTTTTGAGTTTGACTCATATACGAGACTTTTGATATTTTGAATTGATATCTACGATTAGGGTCCGCCTTACTTCCCACCCTCCCTTAAGGGCGTTTTTGAGAGGAAAAGAATAAGACATAAAGAATACTCCATCCGTCTCGTCCCATTAATTCGTTTTGCTTTTGGCACAGAAACCAATAAAGCAAAGAGAGAATTATAAAATGATATTAGTTGTAAGAGACAAAAAAGGAAAATGGACTAATAGTAGGACAAACAAAAAAGAAAAGGAGGACTACTGAGGCGGGACAGAGAGGGTATTAAATTACTACCCCCTCTGTCCGCTCAATTAGTCTCTATCATTTTATACACGTATCAATTAGTCTCTATCACTTTTGAAACACTTATCAAGATTGTGTGAGATAAAAGAATTTGAAAATTATTTTCAATGCTTATTTTCTTTCTTACAAAAACGAAACGTCTTAATAAAAAATATTGTTATATCGCAAAACGAAAAAAATATTATTATTAGGGTTAATGCACTTTAAATACATAACCTATTGGACGAATTCGATTTTTTCTACGACTTTTAAAAGTGGCTTCTAAATACACCACCATTCGATTTTGTCAAATTTTCCCGCGAATTTGAAATTCACCCTAATTTAGTTCGACGTGGCAGTCGGCTTCAATTACGTGTCCCCCGGCAGTGCAAACGTGTCCGACTACTTCGAAAAACAAAAACGACGCCGTTTTATACATCAAAATCGCGTAGTAGGGGGTTAAATTGAAGAGGAATTGAACGGCGAAGTGCAATTTGATTGAAAGAAATTTCTGAAATTAAGAAATTGAGTCTGCAATTTCTTCTCCAAGAAATCGTATTTAAGAATGTCGTCCTCAGCCTCAGTCTCTTCGGACCCCCATGTACAGGAAGCTTTCGCCCGATTTCCTCTTTCTTCATGCATGAGGAAGCCCAAGGATTAAGGTTCGATTTGAACAACTTGCGCGAACAAATGTCACTCTCATCGCCTCGATCTACCTCTCGCCCAAAACCCTACTACAGAATGAAAATGAATTCGAAGAAGAAATCCCAAGTCCCCGACTTCGAATTGCACGAGAGAAAATGACGTCGTTTGTTGATAAGTTAAAACGACGTTGTTTCACATAATATCCCAAATCGACATCGTCTAATTGTCATCTCAGCATAAAAGTAAATTAAAATAACACGTATTATAACCCGATGTTTTACGTCAGATCGGAAGTCATCAGATATTAAATTCGAGGGAAAATTGGACAAAATCGAAATATGATGTATTTAGAAATCACTTTTAAAAATTTTAGAAAAAATCGAATTCGTCCAATAAATTATGTATATATATATAAGTTATGTATTTAAAGTGTATTAACCTTATTTTTATTCATGGAAGATAAAATTCACATGAGCAGATTAAATTTTGTTTCGAGTACCTTCAGTATTATTAATGATTAATGATGATGTGGGGCCTAGAAAATACAATCATTTCCTCTCTCTTCAACATCGTGGGGGCCAATGACGTGAGGGCGGGATTGAATTGAAGTTTTAAAATGATTTCTCATCGAAATACATCTTGGACTAAATGGCAAATACAGGGCTCCATTTATTATATCGCATCACATCTTATATTTATAGTTTTCCTATTTTCCATATCATGTTTTATCATTTATTTTAAGTTTGTAGATGATTGGCCCGCGTGTTTCCTTTGAATGGTTATCAATATATATACAAAGACATGCTACCTCCATTTCATTGGATTAATTTTATTTTATATTTATTAGTTTCCTTTTTTTAAATAATAAAAAAATATGTGGCTATAATTAACTCTCTCTCCTTACAATTAATTACAACAAAACATCTTGCTATTTTTGGTTTATAAGCCCGGTTAAACTAACACTATACTAATGAAATGGGGGTAGTACATTTGTTATTTTGGAAGAAAATAAGAAAAGTGAAATATGTGATTGTAATTAATTCTGAGAGGGTTAATGGCAGCCACATATTCTTAGCTATTACTCCCTCTGTCCCGCGGCATTAGTCCCCTTTCATTATTTTATACCTCACATATATTCAATCTTAGGGACTAATGCCGCGTGACGGAGGGAGTAGTATAGATATGCTATTAACCCTAATTTTAATATTCTCTCTGTCCCGCCCCATTAGTTCACCTTTCATTTTTTATTTGTCCCATTATTAGTCCACTTTCTTTTTTGTTTCTCACAATAATATTATTTTAAAATTTTTTCTCTCTACTTTATTGGTTTCTGTGCCAAAAGTAAAGCGGATTAATGGGGCGGGACCGAGTAAGAAATTGGAACGCAATTCACTTTTTTAGTCATCAGATTGCATGAAGCAGCGCCGTTGCAATGAAAGGAGCCGCGCAGATTTCAGTATCCCATCGCTCCGCAACTTCATATTTCCGACGCCTCAAATCACAATTATCTTTATCCTCTCTCGACTTCGACTCCGAACTATGCTGGGAAACTGGAGAAACCATGGATTCCGGCCAATTTTGTGGTGTAATCGATGAAAAGGACATACTCAGAAAGGCCCCAAATGGAAATCTCCTTGTTCTCGACCTCATCGATCGCCGCTCAATCGGGCCCGACCCCAGATTGTACGTCGAAATCTTCAAAAAGTGTGCCGACCAGCGCAAGCTGAAAGAGGGGGAAATGGCGCACGCCCATTTCGTGGCTTCGAGGTTCAGGCACTCCGTTGTTTTGCAGAACGCTATCATGAATATGTACGCGAAATGCGGTGATATGAATATGGCACACCAAGTGTTTGATGGAATGAGTGACAGGGATAGGGTTTCTTATACTATGTTGATCACTGGCTACTCACAGGCTAGTGATTTCAAGGAGGCTTTGAGGTTGTACGTAGAGATGAAGAAGACGGGATTACGGCCTAACCGGTTCACTTTTGGGAGTGCTCTGAAATCAGCCGGCAGAATGCAGAGTGATTCCATGGGTAGAGGAATTCATGGCGAGTGTGTGAAGTGTGGCTGCGAGGATAATGTTTATGTTGGAAATGCATTGGTGGATATGTACGCGAGGTGTAGTAAAATGGCGGAAGCGAAGGTCGTTTTCGATGGGCTGAAGACGAAAGACGTAGTTTCTTGGAGTGCTCTCATTGCAGCGTATGCTAGGGGGGGAGAGGGGCACAATTCTATGAAGCTATTCTCAGAGATGAAAAGGGGAGGCTTTAAACCTGACCAGTTCACATATTCGAGCATTTTTGCAGCTTGTGCGAGTAATGGAGCTTTGGAGCAAGGGAAATGGGTGCATTCTGATATGATCAAGATGGGAGAGAAGCTCGTTGCTTTCGTTGGAAACACGCTTCTTGATATGTACGGTAAGGCGGGGAGCATCAAGGATGCAAAGAAGGTCTTTGATCGATTGGAGAAGAAAGATGTCTTTTCGTGGAACTCGATGCTTACTGCTTATGCACAGCATGGACATGGCAATGAAGCCAATGACCTCTTCGAAGAAATGCGTTCGTTAGGATTTCAGCCTGATGAGATCACTTTCTTATGTGTGATCAATGCTTGTAGCCATACTGGGCTTCTGTGTAGGAATGAGCGATGCATTGTGTAATTTATACCAGGTTTTCATTGTGAATTTTAAAGATTATTAGGGGTATTTAGGTCATTTCACGGAAAAAGATGGCATTTCAAGTGGTAACCAAACAACCGTATGCGAAAATAGTGAATATGCTGTCTGGCCATGTCTTGTTAACCAAACATGATAGTAGGTGGGACCCGCCGTATAAGAACTATGGGCTAATCCCCTTTCTCTACTACCCCTTTTCCTAATACCCCCAACTACCCCAAATTAGAGTACCACCAACCAAACAAGCCCTTATGCTATACTACTTACTATGGAATGAAGGTAATGCACAATAATAAATGTTTTTGCTTTAACTTTCAAATAAATATATTAGCTAGAAATTAGAAAAAAAAAATATATATAAAAGAAAACACAGAGAGACCTCAATTCCAGAAACAGAAGTCGACGCCCCTCCCTCTCACGCTACTGACGCCGGCGCTCGAAGGACGACAGCACTATCGGTACCATCGATTGATCTTTTCCCTTCTCTCCTCCCTCCCCAAAAAGATCTTTGCATCAGGGGCATCCTATACCAATTCCATTTTTCAAATTCTTGTTTTTCTCCAAGTGAATAAAGTATTTTCAATCGTATCCATTTTAGGGTTTATATAAGTGTAGTTGTTGAAGAATTCTTCACACATTATATGAGTTTTGTCTATATCATAGGGGATTAATCATGTACACACACACACACACACACACACACACACACACACAAATATATATATATATATATATATATATATATATATATATA
>JAOWBJ010045506.1:0-10486 GCA_028566335.1 Monarda citriodora
AGATTGTGGTGTGAGAATGAGGTGAAAATGAGGTGTATTTATAGGTAAAAATGTGATATAGCCGTTATTAAATTAATTAATTTCGAATTTTTTTTTTTTTAAATTCAAATCAGAAAAAGGAAAAAAAAATGCGAAATTGCCGAAAATCCCGTGCGTCACAGCGTCACGAACGGACGCAGCAGCGTCGCGTCTGACGCCCTTCTCCCAGCCCCAGCCGTGATGCTCCTCCATCTGTGATGCTGCGCGGCGGAGGAAGGCTGCGTCACACCCGTGACGCAGCAGCGCTGGGGGCAGTCTTACAGCTGCTAGTGGTTCAGATGTTGCTAGAGGTAATACTGCATACTTCAAGAATTCGGCTTGTAAGGCTAAAATGAATCCAGCGGATGTATTCTGCAAAAGGTGTTCATGCTGCATTTGTCAACAGTATGATGACAACAAGGACCCCAGTTTATGGTTAAATTGCAATTCGGACCCTCCCTTCCATGGAATGTCATGTGGCATGTCGTGCCACCTTGAATGCGCCTTACGCCATGAAAATTCTGGGATATCGAAAGATAGGCAGGATGAAGGCCTTGACGGTAGCTTCTCCTGTGTATCTTGTGGGAAATTGAATGATTTGCTTAGGTAATGTCTTCTTCACTCATAAATTTTGCTTTCATGCATCAATCTGGTTGATGATGTTATCTTGAGTCTTAGGAATTACTTCATTTTGATGGCTATTTAGGAAACTAAGCTCGACTTTTCTTTTTGCTCGAGGCACGTGAGCTAAACTAAGTTCTAGGAGGATTCTTCTATAATGCATTTGCATTTGTTGTTGATCGTTTTTCATAGAGAACTCAAAAGTGTGATGAGTAATGCAGCTCATGGAGAAAGCAACTGGTAGTGGCAAGAGATACAAGGCGCGTTGATGTACTCGGCTATAGGCTTTCGCTATGCCAAAAGATTCTAGCTGGTACTAATCTCTACCAGAATCTGTGTGAATACGTAGACGAAGCAGTATCAAAGCTAGAAGAAGAAGTGGGCCGACTGACCAGTTTACCAGTAAAGAAGGCCCGGGGCATTGTTAACAGGCTCTCTTCGGGCCTAGAGATTCAGAGGCTTTGTTCTTCAGCTATCGAGTCTCTCAACTCGATTCTTTCTGAAAGAGCTTCTGTTACCCCTCCTAGTATGCCTTCTCTCGTTACCTTGCTCTTCGTTTTGCATAATTTACTTGCATTGATGTGATTTGAACTGGCTAGATTGCAATGCGCTTGCTGGGAAATTCTTGCAGTTTCAAGAAATGCGGGCTTCATCTGTTACTTTGATACTAAACTCCGATGATTCGAACATGGGAAATGTAATTTTGGTTATACGATGTGGCATCGAAAAGCAGACGATAAGGACTATCCTTCAGAATCTACATTCAGATTATTTTCCCCAGATACGAAGCTGTCGCTCTCGAATCTATCTCCGTCTACAGAGTATATCCTCAAGGTAGCTGTTCTTGGCAAAGATCAGGAAATCGG
Organism: Monarda citriodora; assembly: GCA_028566335.1. NCBI lineage: Eukaryota > Viridiplantae > Streptophyta > Magnoliopsida > Lamiales > Lamiaceae > Monarda > Monarda citriodora. Next base: position 1,506 of record JAOWBJ010045506.1, read on the forward strand.
GTCCCGCGAATTTCAGTTCAGAACCGAAGCCTCTGAAGAAGTGGCACTGAATCTGAATTCCAAGATGGAAGAGAGAAGCGGAAGTCCAGCTACTAACTGCAGCAGTCTCTCCAATCCTTCTTCCGTTGAAGACGAAAACAACAATGGTGACAAAACTGCCTCGTCGAATGTACCTTTAAACGACGAGTCCTCAAATCCGTCCAAGAATGAGGGTAATAACGGAAGCGGTGATGTAATCGCTTTATTGAATGAAGAACAAGGCACCATGGGAAAATCATGCCCCCGGAAAAAAGAAAAGGGGGAAACGAGCACCGCCCCCCGGACAAGGTTGGAGTGTGTACCCTATGAAGCTCGACCTCATATTGAGATGAACAACATGAAGGAGGAAGGCCAAAGGAAGAAGAGATGCAAAAACGACGAGAAGGGTATAATTGATCTTTCGAACAGAGACGAGGAGCCGCAGGCAGGGAGCTCGTCGAAGAAGAGGAGTGGAGAGAGAGGGGAGGAGGGCTGTATCGGAATCGGAGACGAGGATTTCGAGTATTACGTGAAGGTGGTGAGATGGTTGGAGCACGAAGGGCACATCGATGCTGCGTTCAGACAAAAATTCTTGACATGGTACAACTTGAGAGCTTCACCTCAAGAGGTGAGAATCGTGAAAGTCTTCATTGATACTTTCATCGAAGATCCGTCGTCTCTTGCTGGGCAGCTCGAGGACACGTTCAATGACATCGTGTCAAATAAGAGTTGCTCGAGGGTGCGATCTGGGTTTTGCATGAAGCTATGGCATTGAGAGATTTGAGATGTTTGTTATTAGGGTTCATTCACGCAGCTTCATTCGTTGAATTTGATTGATTTCATGATCTCCATGGAAATAGCTTCATTATTTATGAAGTAAACCCTTTAGTTTAGGATTCTGTTTATTTTTTACAAGTGCAGCAGCGTTGGACTAATCTTTTCATGCTATAGGCACATATTAAGTTCAATAGATTTACTATTTTTTAATGAAAGCAATTTAACGGTAAAGAGAAGAAGTATTACTGCCGTGTTTAATTTTGAACTTCTCAGTACGCATTTTCATCTAAAAAAAACTTTAACATTTATATTTTCGGTGGAAATACGTACCAAGAAGTTCAAAATAAAAAGTTCCCATTGAGATGAAATGGAGGTAGTAAATGATATGTTTTCTGGTGAAAGTTGCAGCTTCCTATGTTGGACTCTCCTCCATCGCATTTCAGTCGACGCATTTCATTACTATTATATATCTCACACATATTCAACAAAGGAGCCAAATGAAACAGAACGGTGTCAAAGGCATAAAACAATGAAAAGAGCAGCTATAGACAATTTCTTGAGCTGCAAATACTCCAAAATAAAACTTCAGAGCTCTACGCCTAGCACTCAGTTTCTGCCATGTCAAGAATTTTCAAAACTTTAGGGTACAAGTCATACACATGCAATATTTCCAACTAGGAATAATATTTCAAGATTTCACGATAAAAGCTCCTGCTGAAAATGGCATAGAGCATTTCTAGGCGACAACTACAATACTCATTAACTAGTTGGGGAAAAGAACAGAATTGAGAAGTTGCAACCTGCTAAAGAATGTTGAAGAATGGTACAATCGCATCCTCTGCTCAACCAAATGGATGCTTACAAATGCTACAATTGTCTCTCTTGATAGGAACCAAGAAGGATCTCTATCTTCGAGGAACGACTGACATACAGTTCTTCTGTCTGCAGAAAGACTAAAAGGTACGAATGTTTCAACAACATTCAGATACCTTTGATTCAATCTGCATATATTTCAGCCATTGGTGTTGCAGGCACACCAAATTTATCATAAAGAAGAACATGAAAAACAGAAACAACTTGTGAAATAAGGGGGAAAAGAACTATAACATATACCAATTTCATGATACTATGATAGAGCCCTCTTAGACACCGTCACACCGGCAACAGTATTTGTCGGAAGCCGAAGGTTACAGAGTGTCATCGTTAGTTTACAGCATAGAAAAATTGCAATCAAAATAGAATCAGGAAACAATCAAATGGCACAAGGGCATTCTCCATTACACAACCTAACGGCAGTCTTACATCTTCAGCAGTCCGATTTAATCCAAGGAACATCTTCATGTTCAATGAAAGGTACTCACACTTCTATCTGCATTAGAACCGAATATCTTTAACAACTGTTCTAGACTAAGCTTTCTTATTTGATATGAATGAAATTTCAAGAACACTGGAGTTTCCATAAATCGCACAAACAAGATTTCAGAAACAGAGAAACAAAAATCCACTAGAATTCACTAAATAAAGTGCTTGCTGTGTATATGCACCAATTGATGATCGTAAGGCGTGAAGATTAAAGCAAGATATGAACATACTCGAATTTAATGTGCTCGAGCTCAAAAATTACCAATCACGAAATGAGCATCAATTAAACTAGCGTAACTGTTAAGCTGATAAAACCGAAACCCTAACCTGCGAGAAACGGGAATTCAATCTCCTTTCAACGATTACGCTCGGGAGGCAGAGGGCGATTGAACCCGCCGCGGCGGTTCATGTATTGGCGCGGCTGCCGCTTCGTGACCTTCCTCACCGAGCCGACGTCGTTCCCCTGCACCGGCTTCCCCTTGGTCGAATCGAACCCCACCGGAATCCCAAACTTCTTCATCATCTCCATCTCATCCTCGTCCATCAAATCCCCATCCTTAACGCCGTCATCGCTCCCAGCAACAGCGTTCTCCTTCTGCTTCTTATCCTTAGAAACGGCGTCGTCCTTGTGCTTGTCCTTATCCTTGGAGACGACCTCGTCCTTGTGGCGCTTGCGAGCAGGGGAAGTAGGAGAGCGTGAGCGGGAGCGGTGGTGGCTGTGACGGTGGCGGTGACGGTCCCTCTCGTCGGGCGAACGAGTGCGGGAGCGAGTGTGGCGGGATCTAGTGCGGTCGGGCGTTCGAGAATGGGAGCGTCTGCTCCGGTCCCGGTCACGGTCGGGATCGCGATCTTCCCGGATTCTTTTCCGGTCACGGTCACGACCTCGGTCCCTATCCCTATCCCTATCCCGGTCGCGCTCGCGGCGGTCACCCATGGCGGAGGGGCTGAAATTTTGGGGGTTCGAAAGGTTTTGGGTTTTACAGCTCCTTTACTTTGCTCAAGGCCTTGTAGAAATGCAGATAATTATATTAATACAACTTTCATCTCTAGTTAACTTTACTTTTTTAAAATAGCTCCAAAAGGGATTTTTGAATGGAGAGAGCAATGAAAACTGGCGAGAGCAACCATGGCTGGACAGAAGTTCTCAACCGAAGAAGGAAACACGACAAAGATCTTCGAACTCCCCCAAGTCACCACCTTCTTCGTCGGCAACCTCTCGGAAGGCGTTACTAGCAAAACACTCTGGATGACTTTCCAAGACTTGGGTCCCATCAAAGATGCTTATGTTGCCATGAAAAAGGATGTTAGAGGAAGACGATTTGGATTCATCAGAATGGAAGATAAGGGCGACTCTAGCGTGTGTCTTGATTCTCTTAAACAAGCAAGAATATCCGGCAACCCTCCCTCGGTATTTCCAGCCAAATACGACAGACAAAAACGAAGAATCAATCAATCTCCGGGGATTCATCCCTCATCTCCAAAGGCTAACAAGGCTTCTGCTCATCAACCCAGGCCTCCTCCCATGTCATTTCCAATGGCCACTGCTTCTTACAAGGACGTGGTTACTGGGCGCTTGGCTCCCAAGCCCAAATCTCTTTTCTTCGAAGGTTCGAAGTCTTCCTTCCCCCAAAGCTGCATAGGAAAAGCAATGGTCATCGAACTTAAAGACCTGGGCTCTTTCATCCTGTTTAGGAACTCCCTCGCCCCGGGTGGCTTCCCATCGGCATCGATTCACCACATCGGAGGTCTCAGCTTCCTTGTTACCCTATATTCCAAGGAGGAGGTCTCTTCCTTCTCGGAATTCTGTGGTTCTTCCCCTGAGTCTCTCATTTCCTCATTAGAAATTTGGAACGGTCAGCTCGTCGATCATGGTCGCTTGGCTAGGATTCATGTCCATGGGGCTCCTATTTTTGCTCTGAAACAACGATTTTTTCAATAAGGTGGCAGCACGTTTCGGTAAAGTCCCATCGGAGCCGATTCTCCCGAGACTCTCGATGCTTCATCCCCTTCTATCTACTGTCTACTACCTACACTAAACCTCATAATCGATGAGGTAGTCCACATCACTTGGAACCAACTGTCTTTTAGGGTTACAGAAACCCCTGTTCCCTCTTTCTCTTTCCCATGGGAGATCCATTCTTCCAATCCATTTGCAGATCTTGAAGTTGAGCCCCCATTCTCCCCCTACCTAAAGTAACCGTGATTCCGGTAACAACTTGAATCCTGACCCACACTCCTCCGATAAGCCTTCGTCGCCGGTTGTCCCCTCGACATTCCCCCCCAACATTCCTTTCCCGCCTACCTCTTCGATTTCCAAAGGAGCATTTAATTGCATGCATGGCATGCATGGTCTTTTCGCTCCTCAAGGTGCCTCCTCCACTCCATTAATAACTCCACATTTTCAAAACATTTCACTTCCCACATTCCAATTCAACGGCTCCTTGGCTGTTAATGATCAACCTACTTTGGGTCGCTCAAGAAAGAGAGCTCGCCGTTCTAGAAGCCCTCACTACTCTCGATCACCACCTACCTCTTCCTCGCCCAACCTCGATCTCAACACTCCCCCTCTTATTAACTTACCATCTCAGCAGACAAGGCATGAATATACTCACACCGTCACCCAACCCGAGACTCTCGCCATATACCCAGCCCCACCCACAGATAACGGTATAGCCTCGGAAATCGAACACACCATTAACCTGGGAACACAACTTGGCTTCAACCTTGAGAATTCCAGGGACCTTCTCGCCAATGTCATCAATGGAGAAAGGAGTATCAATAATTCCTCATGAATCTCCTCTCTGTGAATATTATGGGGCACATGGCTCCAATAAAGCAGATTGGATAAGGGGCCTTATTGCCTCTCATGCGTACACTTCCTTGCGATCCAAGAAACAAAGTTTACATCCAACTTCCGTTGCTTTGCAGGCAAGTATTGGGGCAGAACTCTGTACAATTGCATCGAGATCGATTCTATCGGAAGATCGGGTGGCCTTGCCTCCATATGGGATCCTACCTTCTTTCATGTCCTCGACTCCCAAAAAAACAGGTACTTCCTCCTCACCTCCGGAACCCTTGTCTCCTCCAACACTCCTCTCAACGTGGTCAATTTTTATGCTCCCAATGACCCCATCTAGCGAAGAAGACTCTGGGATGATCTACTTCGACTTAAAACTTCTCTATCAGGCTGGTGGGTTTTCTTAGGTGACTTTAATGACGTTAGAAGGCCGGAGGAAAGAATGAACTCTGAATTTTCCTACTGCAATGCTTCTTACTTCAACAACTTCATCGACCAAGCGGATCTTCTCGAATACAACATGGGAGGTCGCAAATTCACCTACGTGGCCGATAATGGATCTAGCACAAGCAAACTGGACCGATTCTTGGTCAGTAGGGACTTCCACGATGCATGGCCAGAAGCGACTGTCACCATCCTCTCGAACCTTGCCTCCGACCACTGCCCCATTCTCCTCTCCACTTTAAATGTTGATTTCGACAAGTGACCTACCCGCATCTTCAATTCTTGGCTCGATATTCCCGGCGCCAAAGAAACCGTTGCTAAGTGGCTTGATGAGTTCAACTTCGAGGGGCCAGCTGATCTGGGTCTCCACGTCAAACTTAAGTGGATCAAGAACCGCTTGAAACATTGGGTCTCCATCTTTAAATCTAACATGGATCAGGAGTTCAGATCCAAAGTCAGCAGACTCGAAGCACTTGATATTCTGGCCGAAAACAGATCTCTCTCCGAAGCCGAAACAGAAGAAAGAACAAACTGTAAAATCTTCATACAAAACCATAATCTCATGAAGTCTAAAGACTTGAAGCAAAAATCTCGCATTCGGTGGGCAAAAGATGGGGACGAAAACTCCAAGTTCTTTCACAATGTGATTAACTCAAACATCAGTAGTAATCGCATCCACGGAATTCGCCTTGATAATACTTGGGTGTCTAATCCCTCGCTGATCAAAGACCACACCTTCTCCTTCTTCGCCACAAAATTTTCCGAACCACTCCCCCAGAGGCCACGTCTGATCTGCCCCTCTCTTCGGAAAGTCAGCACCCTCGATGCTTCTGAACTAACTAAACCTTTCTCGCTTGAAGAAATCAAGGCAGCGGTGTTTAGTTGTGATGGTAACCGATCGCCCGGTCCAGATGGTATCAACTTGAATTTCATTACAAATTTTTGGAATAACCTTCAAGGTGATCTATTCAATACCTTCAACCAATTCTACCACGAAGAAGCACTTAGCTTCGGCTGTTCTTCTTCCTTCCTTGCCCTCATCCCAAAAGGAAGAGACCCCGGGAGCCTCCTTGATTTCCGCCCGATTATCCTTATTGGGAGCCTCAACAAAATCATCTCTAAGTTACTCGTCAATAGACTCAAACCGGTTATCACAAAGCTTATTTCGGAAGAACAATCTGCCTTTCTTTTCGGTAGAAGCATAATCGACGGCCCTCTCACCCTAAATGAACTCATACCCTGGCTCAAGAAAAGGAAAGTGGAATCCTTCCTTTACAAGGTAGACATCGAGAAGGCATTCGATTCTATTAGCTGGTCGTTTATGGATTCTATCCTCATGCAAATGGAGTTTCCGCCTAAATGGAGGAATTGGATCTCCTTCATCGTGAGATCGGCTAAGGCCTCTGTGCTCGTCAATGGCTCCCCCACCCATGAATTCTACTGTTCTAGAGGGCTTAGGAAAGGGGACCCTCTCTCCCCCTTCGTGTTTGTCATCGTGATGGAAGCTCTTACAAGCGTTATGAAAAAGGCTTGTTCTACTAGCCTTTACAAAGGATTGGACTTCGGTCAGTCCTCCCTCTTCCTCTCTCATCTTATCTACGCCGACGATTTTATCTTTATTGGGAACTGGTCGCTCGATAAACGCCTCTTGCGATGCTTCTATCTTGTTACCGGTCTGAAAATTAACCACAGCAAAAGCAGTTATTCGGGATTGGGGTCGACGACTATCAAACTTAAGCTATGGCTGATCTACTTGGCTGTTCGCGAGGGTCTTTTCCCCTCAAATGTCTTGGACTCCCAGTTGGTTGTAATATGAACCTCGCCCAGAATTGGCAGCATATCGTGGACATTTTCAACTCCAAGCTCTCCCTTTGGAAGGCTAAATCGGTTTCTTTTGGGGGAAGAATCACTCTCCTCAAATCGGTTCTCAACTCCTTGCCCACCTATTTCTTCTCCCTGTTCAAAGCTCCGATCGGCATTATCAATACATTGGAGCGGATTAGAAGAAACTTCTTCTGGGGTGACACTCAAGAGCACTCCAAAATGAAATGGATCGTTTGGAAACGATTCACGACCCCGAAGAAATATGGGGGGTTGGGTTTCGGTTCCCTCCACGCTCTCAACTTATATATGCTTGCAAAATGGTGGTGGAGGTTTTGTTCGAAACACTCTAGCTTATGGAGAAAAATCATCAACATGATTCATGGAAGCTCCCGAAGTTGTGGCTTCATTCCTCAATCCTCTCTCGCAAGCCCGTGGAAACAAATATCGAGGATCGATCGCGAACTCCAGCCATTCGGCATCGATCTCCCTCAGCTCTTTCAAACCTTGCCAAGCCCCAGCACTGACCCTCCTCACGCTTCTTGGAGAGGGAGCCTGAACCCCTCTAGCCTCTTCAGTGTAAAAAGCATCCGAACCTTGATTGAAACCTGCCTTGGTCCCGGTACTGTCTCTTCTTTTGATTGGAATAATTGGGCTCCTCTAAAAGTTAACTTCATTGCATAGAGAATTTTCCACAATGGCCTCCCCACAGCTTCCAACCTAGCCTCCAGAGGAGTCTTCCTCCCCAACACTTCGTGCCCTATGTGTCAAAATGCAGAAGAATCGGCCATCCATCTCCTCGGCTCTTGTCCGGTCTCGGACCTCGTTTGGGACTCAATCTCTCGCTGGTGTAGAATTCGCCCCATTTTCTTCCTCGAGACTTTGGACCTCCTGACCATACATAGAAGACAGAAAGGAAATGTCCGTTGGCGCAACATAATTCACCTGGTGGCTCTTACCACTCTTCGGGCTCTTTGGAAGCAAAGAAATGATATCATCTTCAACGAAGGGCGTCTCTCTATTGACAATCTCATTGGAGAAATTAAATCCCTTAGTTTCCTTTGGCTTAATAGTCGTGCGAATTACCCGTTAGTTAGTTGGTCAGATTGGTGTTCTTTCAACTTATGTAACATGTCTCTGTAACTCTCTCGTTTTTTTCCAGAAGTTGTGTTAACTCCTTGCTTAACAAGCTTCTCCTAATAAAATTCCTTTGTCTGCCTTTCAAAAAAAAACGTTAACTTTACTTTTCGATAATCTCATTGGTCTACATTCCTAAAATAATAATAATAATAAATATTTAAATATATTTAATTGTCTCTCCTCATAATTGATTTCAGTCAATAATTTTTCAATTTTATAATAAATTTAACCAAATATTAGTTATTATGTCAATCAAATTTATATTGATGATAAGATTTTATGCCATGCTAAGATTTTTTTTCCATAGCATATATATATTGCAAATTAAATTCAAATTGGCGGGCTTCATTATTCATGGCATGAAATCGGGGATGCAAATAAATTAAAATATTTTTTATTTGATTTGCGATTCGTATTCGAATTTTTTAATTCAAATTCGAGTAAAAATATTTTACTTGATTCGGTTAGTTATCAAATACAAATACAAATACAAATCTCATTGTATATGCTTCGATTCAATTCAATATTTGTAATTTTTTAATATATATATATATATATATATATATATATATATATATATATATATATATACACACACACACAATATAATTACCTCTTATAT
>JAOWBJ010045613.1:0-10484 GCA_028566335.1 Monarda citriodora
TTATAAGTTATTGTTGTAGTTATAAAAAGTGCTTATAAGCAACTTATAAGTTGCTTATAAGCTTAGCCAAACACCCTCTGTTTATATAGATGCAGATGAGTTGATGTGAGTGTTTGAGCATATATATGCGTGGCTATGATTCGTGCACTCGGTTTCACCCCACACTCGATTTACTTATGAGTTGATTTGCGTTCCTAAGAAGGTTGTTCAACACTCACATCCATGACCTATTGTCAGCATATAACTTCTTTAGATTGTTTTCATCGTTTAGATTGTTTGCATTGCCACGAGCTTAACATTCGTTTTCTCTGAAATGGCATTCCTTCGCCTAATATGAGACTGAATCATTGCTTTCAGGTTTAGATGGGGAAAGAGTATAATGGATCCCCGAAGCCTCATCAGCTGAATGCGAGGAGAAAACGTGTAACGTACATTTTAGGCGTATGTGGTTTGTGTGTGATATTTTACGCGTTGGGAGCTTGGCAAGCTAGAACCGCGGCTCCATCCGGGCAATTCTCTAGAGTTGGCTGTGGAGATGGCTCGATTTTCAAAGGAGATTCCGATTCTCCGTCATCAGAATCTCCCACGCTGTCGGACACTCTCGACTTCGAGAGCCATCATCAGTTGGTCATCAACACCTCGGAGAAATCCGCGACGTTCCCTCCATGTGACATGAAGTTCAGCGAGTACACGCCTTGCAATGATCGGCAAAGAGGAAGGCAATTCGATCGGGACATGTTGAAGTATCGAGAGAGGCATTGCCCCACTAAGGAAGAGTTGCTGCGGTGCCTCATACCGGCTCCGCCGCATTACAAGGCGCCTTTCAAATGGCCCCAGAGCAGAGACTACGCGTGGATCGCCAATATTCCTCATAAGGAGCTCAGCATCGAGAAAGCTAATCAGAATTGGATCCAAGTCGAAGGAGATCGCTTCAGATTTCCCGGAGGAGGCACGATGTTTCCACGAGGGGCTGATGCTTACATCGATGATATCGCGGCTCTCATCCCACTCAAAGACGGATCTATCAGAACCGCTCTCGACACGGGCTGTGGGGTAAGGAAAAAATCGGCTTTCTTGAAATGACACGACCTTACGTTTTGGGATCTTGATCGTTATTCCACTTATAATGCGTTGGTTTCAGGTTGCTAGCTGGGGTGCTTACCTACTGAAGAGGGATATAATAGCAATGTCTTTCGCTCCGAGAGACACGCATGAAGCGCAGGTGTGGTTTGCATTGGAACGAGGCGTCCCTGCAATGATAGGCGTCCTTGGTTCACAGCGGCTTCCATATCCAGCTAGAGCGTTCGATATGGCTCACTGCTCTCGTTGCCTCGTCCCTTGGTTCAAATATGGTAAAATGACTGTGAATTTTTGAATACATAACATTCTATAGAAGTGATTAGGATGATGACTAGCTACGGTTAACCTCTCGTTTCGAGTGCTTGCAGATGGGTTGTATCTTATAGAAGTTGACAGGGTGCTAAGGCCCGGTGGCTACTGGATACTCTCCGGTCCTCCGATTAACTGGAAAAAGTACTGGAGAGGTTGGGAGAGAACCCAAGAAGACCTAAAGCAAGAGCAAGACTCGATCGAGGAAGTAGCTTCGCGCCTCTGCTGGAAGAAGGTAGTCGAAAAGGGCGATCTTGCCATTTGGCAGAAACCTCTCAACCACGCCAACTGCCGCGATACCAATATTTGCAGCTCGGGCAGCCCCGATGCATCTTGGTAAGTGCACAACTTTCCGATGGCTATGCATAACTGTGTAACATCTCCTATTTTGTAGATTGAATAAAAGATGTTACATATAATTAAGGTACAAGGACATGGAAACATGTGTGACTCCGCTTCCGGAGGCACGCGGTGCCGGTGAGGTTGCCGGAGGCGCGCTGAAGAAATGGCCGGAGCGCGCGTTTGCCGTCCCGCCGAGGATCGGCAGCGGGTCGGTCCAAGGCGTCACGGCTAAGACGTTCGAGGAGGACAACAAGCTGTGGAAGGACCGGGTGTCCTACTACAAGAAGCTCGTCGGCCGGCTGTCGCAGGGGACGATCCGGAACGTGATGGACATGAACGCCCACCTGGGCGGGTTCGCGGCCGCCGTGACCAAGTACCCCGTGTGGGTCATGAACGTGGTCCCCACGAGCTCGGACCCTGACACGATGGGGGTGATATACGAGCGCGGATTCATCGGGACGTACCACGACTGGTGCGAGGCGTTCTCGACCTACCCGAGAACTTACGATCTCATCCACGCCGGCGGCGTCTTTAGCGCCTATCAGGACAGGTAAATTGTGCATCCGTCGTTGTTTTCTACTCTCTCCGTCCCATTTTTTTTTAAATTGGCCCAGCCCACAAGTTGGGCCATGCCAAATAATAATATTACTATTAACCACACACCAAATATTGGCGGTTGTAATCGAACTCATGACCTCTTACTAAAAATTCCTTGATATCACCACCTATTGCCACTAAGCTCGGATTCTCTCCGTCCCAACTTATCTCGATGCAACTTCCAATCAAATGTATCAAGATAAGTCGGAGGGATCCTCTATTGCAACATCTCCTGCTGTATCAACGAACAACCGCCACGTGTTTACAATATTTTCAAAACCAGTCGTTTGTTGTTGGTTTCGAAAACATTGTGTAACACGCGACAATCATATATTGACGCAACAAAAGATGTCACACGAAATTGCAATAGAGAATCAGAATGGGGAGATTTCCGGTTGCCAATGTAACCATTCGGGCTCGATCTAAATGAAAATCGGTGCGTGGTTGAAGGTGCGACATTAGCAACATATTGCTGGAGATGGATCGGATCCTCCGGCCGGAAGGGACGGTGATCGTTAGAGATGAGGTGGAGGTGCTGATCAGAGTGAAGAGCATAGCAGATGGAATGAGATGGCAGAGTAAGATTGTGGATCATGAGACTGGGCCCTTTAACACTCAGAAAATCCTCATTGCCACTAAAAATTATTGGACTGCTGATCCCAAACAAAAAGGACTGTAATCTGGAGGGATGCTTCATTTCTCATCTTTGATATTTACAGTGAGGAGAAGTTTTGTGAGTTAGCTTTAGCTTCCTGTCTGTTTTGATTTCAAGCAAGCTTTATTCATGTTTTTTTGAAGAAATGTTATGCTTCAAGTTTGTTTGTTATGGGAGATTTTTTTTTTTTGAGTTTTTCCAATTTGTTTTGGCAGAGAAGTGTTTGATCTCTCTCTTTTTTATTGTAAATCAAAAACTAATCGTTAAGCATTATGAGTTTACGCGTTGCGACGGATACAATCAGCATCAAACACATCATGACATCATATATTGGTTTGATAATTTCGCGTATATGACTATTGTGTAATATATATATATTTTTTGAAGCGAATAATCATTATACAATAGTATAGATTAGAAAAATACATTAAACACATCACATACTATATTATACAAAATTGTGTAGTTGTATCTACTAGACTAGAATCACTTCAATAAAAATATTGATCTGATTGTATTAAAACGTTACACTAGTCTTACAAAAAGAGTCACGTATAGCAATTGCAAAAAACCTGTTTTGTGCCAATTTTTATTTTGTTGACAGACAAATAAAATCTATCGGATTAACGGTGCAGACAAAAATTTGGGTGATGACGTGCTAACAGTGAGTACGGATTCTAATTGATACTTTTATATTAGTCTAAATTAACAATTTTTTTATATAAGATTGACACTTTTAAAAATAACACTTTTATTTATTAAAAATTGATACTTTTATTCGTGTAAATTATCATTTTTATTATATAATATTGACATTTTATACTAAACTCACTATTAGGCAGTCTTCATCAAAGTGTGCCCTAATGTATTTATATGAACATCATGGTAAATATAAATTTTATAAAAACAACACATATATGCTAAAAAATTATATATCGAAATTAAAAAAAAAAGTTGCCCGTTGTTTTCACTTTTTAAATGTTTATACCCATGCTCTTTGTTATAAATATTTAATTCAAGAGTTAAAATATTTTAATATATATGTACTAATACTAGCGCATTGCCTGCGCGTTGCATCGAGAAAAATTAAATATAAATTGTGTTTATATTGGAATGTGAATGAATTTATTAAGTAAATTAAAAATAATAATTAAATGTTACTTTAAATAAGGGTTAAAGCACTAAAAAACACAAACTTTTTCAGAACTTCTATTTTTTTCCTGACTTTTTGAAATAACTTCTAAATACACGATCTTTTAACGGCGACCAATTTTTCCCCGAATTATATCTCCGATGAAATTCGATCCTATGTGGCAATAAGAGCTTTTCATACGTGTCATATATATTTTTTTTAATTTGCTGACCTGGTCAAAACGACGTCGTTTAGGTTGAGAAAGGAAAGACGTCGTTTTGAATCAAAGGGGAAACAACGTTTTTTTTGGTATGACACTCCAAGGCAAATTTCATTCTCCCGCTCGCGTTATACAGTTAGGGTTTCAGCGATTTGAGAAGGGCGTCGGCGAAGGGTTCGATTCTGGGGACAATCGATAGCAACCACCGGTCGATTTAAAGCTTTTGACTGGAGATTGCAAGGGACACCTCAAGATTCTCCTTTGAGGGTTAGCTTCGGTGGTTGATATGTCAAGAATGGGCTTCATATTGCACTTGCATAATGGAAATCGAGCTACAGCCGCCTGCACATGGACGTCGGGATCGGCACTCGCGAAAGAGGACATCTCCGTCGAATTCGGGGCTGGAATCGGGGCTGGAGGGGCTTGATTCAGGAAGAAGAGCAGAAATAATTAACCCCAATTTTAGCCCCAATCGATTCTTGTTCGATGTCTAGGCGACGTCGTTTTGCTTTTTTCCTCTCGCCAGACACATTTCAAAGCTGGAAGCCACGTATTAATTTCCGGGATCCACGTCGGATTCAGATTCTGCAATTTTAAATTTCGGGGAAAAATATAATCTTTAAAAAGATCGTGTATTTAGAAGTTATTTCGAAAAGTCTGGGAAAAATCGAAGTTTTGGAAAAGTTTGTATATTTTTAGTGCTTTAACCCTAACTAAATATCCCAACAATTTCCCCCTTTTTGATAATACCAAAGCTAGTCTAAAGAAAAGGTACCAGAGCTAACACTGCAATTGGTATTAGAGTTTTTATCTCTCTTATACAGGATAATGACTAACTTTCACAGGTATCAGAGCAAAACAAGGCAATTATGGCAATCATTGAATTTGCTATAAGTGTAGCACATTAAGGCATGATTAAAATTGCAAGTAGATAGCACATAGAGCATAATCATCTTCACTATGCATGGCATCATAGAAAAGAGAATATTGCATTTAATATCATCTGAGCATATAAATAATTCGCTTGGTGTAACAGAGCATTAAAGGTGATCTCTTAAAGAAGAATAGAGCAATTAAGATTAATTCTTAAGTTATCAGAGCTTTGAGAAACCTTTAACCAGTGCTCTCTTTAAGAGTATCAGAGCGAAAGATCTTTCTATTAAGAGATTTAAGCGAAAATTATTGAAGGTACAAGAGCACATAAGTGTTTTATGCAAGCTTTATCTCTTGTGCTTTAGGTATCAGAGTGAACCTTTATCTTTCACGTATCAGAGCAAATGAATGGAGGTAATGAAGCAAACACTATCATTCTTGCTTAAGGTATTAGAGCGAATCCTGATTATATCTAAGGTAACAGAGCAAGCAATGAAGTGAGCATGTTAAGGGTATCATGGCATGTTGATTTTCAATCAGAGCACAAGATCTCTAAAGCAATTAACAGATCATAGATCTCTAAAGAAGGCATCAGAGCGTAAAGGCTCCGAGATAATCAGTGAAATGAATTACAGATAAGAGATTAACCGTGTCTCTGTATTGCTTCCCCCTTAACTTTGTACCTCTCTCCAGGCATGATGATTTCTTCTGGATTTGCTCAAGTGATGAGAGAATTCGCTTTAGAGCAACAAAGCGATATTTAAGTCTTTAAAAGACTTAGCGAATTCCCTTTTTGATATCTCATCTTTTCTTTTCTGCAAAGACAACAAGCATTAGTGTAGTAGGAAGTATATAGTATCAGAGCTTGTCTTTGTGCTTTTGCCATGATTTGGCGGATTTCCCCTTGATTGGATGCCTTCTCTGCAAAATAGCAAATGTTAGTGCAGTAGGAATGTGTCCCTTATCTTGAGTCGCTAATCTAAAGCGAGAAGATAAAAAGACAATGAGAGGTTGTCAGGGCAAAAGATCTTATTTAAATTGATACTAGAGCTTGTACAGTTTACAAAAGATCTATTGGCAAAAACCATGGGCAAAAAAATACGAAGATCTAGCTAGATTCAAAAGATTCTAAGCTAGTCTGATCTTATCCACTTTAGTCCATAGGTGGCGTAGCCGTTGATACTTGCTTGAGTGCAAGCATTCAAATTTCCTTTAATCTTCTTCCTTGCTATCACCCAATTGATTTCTCCATCAATCACCTTCCGGTCGGGTAGAGTGCTTCCCGAGACAACCTGTGGTTCCAAAGTTCGCTTTACTGGGACCTTGAAGAGAGCGTCCCCTGCACAGTCTAGAATAGATGTCCAAAGCGACGGGTAGTATTCCTTCATCATATCTATAAATTCTATCCGAGGGCGGATTGTTCTGTAGATTCCCCAATGATGATGTAGCTTTTGGAACCGATATTCTGCTTCCTTCCACAAAGTCGCTTCCCTAGACGGCACGTACTCAACCACTTCTTTGATGGGGAGAGAGTTTAGATATTCCTGAGTGTCCTTGACAGAGCGAGTAGAAATCCTCGCTCTCACGTTCTCATAGTGTTCTTTCAGCTCTTCGTCTTTAAACATCAGTTTGAATCTACTCAATACTTCAATCATAAACTCTATGGTCTCCTTACTCCTCTGACTCGTCTTCACCTCAGTAATCATCTTTCCTGCCATTAATTCATGCGAGTACAGCTCCACAACATTTCTTTCTTCTTTTCCTTGTGGCACAAAGCGGATACCTCGTATGAGTTTTATTTTAGATGATGGTTGTTCAAATTCTGTTTTTTTAATTTCATGTAATAATTTTCTGATTTTTTAACATATTTGTTCTAATTTGACAACGTTCCCCTCAGCCGTGGTATCGTAGACCGGAATCAATCAACGGCACTATGCTTCCCAAAACATATTATAAGATTGCGTTGTTGGATGACATTGAAAGAAGACTACTAGGAAGGGATGGGGAGGGGGAGGGGGATGGGGATAAACTAAAGGAGGAATTTCAACGAGGGCCCTTCGGGAATTTCCTAAAGTGGTGTCTGGGCGAAAATAGTCACAAATTGCTCAATTGCATCGTATCATGAGCTATTTTCAGAGAGGAATGCTTGTGGTTCCACATCAGGGGGCAGGATCTGGAGTACACTCTCCAAGACCACTGTATGATTACCGGGTTGAAATGCGGCCCCACGCAATTCAATCCGATGATTTGGCGCCCATAGGAATATTCACCGCTATTCCAACAAGTATGCGGTGTGCATAATCACAAGGCGAGTTCGTTTCTTTCCATTTTCAAGAGTGACCCGTCGCCCTTCCCCGATCCAGATGGCAGAATTCTGTTGAAGCTAGCCAACGCGTTGATGGCTAACATATTTGTCCTCAGACACGATGCCGACAAGCCTGTCTTTCCCTGGATCTGGCATTTGGTCCAGGATGAGGCAACATTCAACGACTTTCCATGGGGTGCGTATTCGTACAAGACGCTCCTCCACTATGTGAGGACGTTTCGTAACAGTGGACGAACGTATCACATGTACGGTCCCGCGAGGGCACTTGCAGCGTGGGCTTTCGAGGTCATTCCGGGTCCGGGGGCTGCATTCGCCGAGAAGAATGAAGGCGATGACATCCCCTGGTGTTTGTGATGGAATTTCCGAAACACCTTCCCGGGTGTGCTAGACTCAATGATGTTTGCCCACTTCGACACGCCGGCCGCCCCTATTGTCGCGCTCGGTCCGGATGGTCGAGAGGTGTGTACACCATACTTTCGATCCGTGCATGATGCGGATCCATTATTTGTGAGGTATTTTTGCCAACATATAATTTTAATTCGTAATATTTCTATTAAGTTAGTATTTTTTTTCACCATGTAGAAATTAATTAATTTTTTTTTTCCAGGTTTCACATGCCCGGTGATGCGTACATCACTGGTCTGTATCGCCTTACACCACCACAAGTGGCATACCACACCGATGACCCCACCGTCCCAAGACGGAGTGGTCGATCACGTAGGTTCGTCAGGGATCTATCGGAAGATAGTGCTCCTTCATCCCAACAGCCCCGATATGCTAGTAGTGGAGTGAGACGTGCGGTGGAGTCGGGACCCGTGGGAGTATCTGCCGAGTGCGCCGAACAAATTGCAGAGAACGTCCGTCGCCACGAGGGCAACAAACTTTTGAACACTAGTGGGTGGGGTGAAGAACGTTGTGCAGAATGAGGTTATTCTCTTAACTTGCGGGTCGTCAACGATGTCAACCCGCGTGCATCGTCCCCGACATACGCCCACGTGCCCCAATCGTGTTAACCACTACAGAATCTGAGGTTGATCGCTCTTCGGTTGGGACTGACCCTGACTTTGTGCACCCCGAGTACGTAGATTCACACACTGATACGGGTGTGCCTCTGTACACACCTGCTGTTTAGTATCCGAGCAGGTAAACTTATGCAAACCAATCTAGATTTTTTTATATTACTTTTTATTCAAATTCGAAAATACTAATTTGCAATAATACTATTTGTGTAGGAAACTCCTCGGTCCTGCACCGCCAGCGACACTAGCTTGGCATTGGTGCCTTTTCGACCTCCGCCAACTTATTCGCTCGAGCCCCCGACATCCTCGCTACCCCCTCTCTTCTATCCAAATTTTGAGTACACCTCCTCGGTTCCTTTTATCTTGAACGAGGGCCCCTCCTACTCAAATCATCATCCCTTTTATCCAATGATTGAGTACACTGCTCGGCACCTTCTCACTCCTCTGAGGGACCGGTCTACTCAATGCCCCCTCCCGTATATCCAAGCATTGAGTACACTTTCTCGGCACACTGTGAGTGTATAGAAATACACGAAGTTATTTTTGGCAAATATGTAGTAGGTTTTGTTCCGCTGCAAACAGGTCATGTTATACTCTGCGAACAACCTGCTCCGTATCCAGTTCGTGGAGCATGAAGAACTGGATGAAGATCTTCGGTTGGATATTCTTCAAGGCCACGCGCTAGGGTTTTCTTGAGATAAGGTTTTATTATTTCGGAAGAGACTTATCTAAAAGGAAATAGTATTTGTTGAGGTTAAGTAAAAGATATCTGCTGCCTTGAAAGATTATTTTGAAGATCTACTCAAATATTATTTTAAGGAATTAATATATTGTTTTCCTTAGCAAAATAGGATTTGTTTTATTACTTATAAATACTCGACATACTTAACCATTAGGGTTGTCGTGCATTGTGAGTAGTGTGAGTTTGGGATACACGAGAGTTCGTGAGTTGTGTGAATTTGTACGAGTGAGTTATAAACTCGACAGGGAAAAGCTTACATGTGGCAACACGTGAACTTGGGTAGACCTAGGAAGAGGTGCTACTCTCACGTTCAATCTTGTAGGGAGTAGACGAGTGAGAAGCGTAGTCTTGTAACTCTGAATATCTAAAGTATTGGAGTGTTCTCTTGGGAGAAACCCCCCAGACGTAGGTGTGTTTACACCGAACTGGGTAACCAATCTCGTATCTTTGGTTTTACTTTACTCTGTGTCTAGTTACTTTTTAAGTTCTTGTTTTTGTAGAATCGCAGTATAAGTTGAACAATTTCAGTCTCCATCGACATCCTCATCCTCGTACTCGTCCTCATCCTCGCCCGCCTCATCCTCGTTATCGTCGGGATCGTCTTCCTCTTCATGCGGCTGCCCACTCCAACAGTTCCACTCTCTCTCAAGGCCGCCCAATCGGCTATCCATGGAGTCAAATCGGGTGGTCAAGGCACCCAGCGAAGCAGTCAACTTTTCGGGTACATGCATGAGAATTGATTGTGGAAAGTTTGGAACTGGGAGAAAAACTGCTTTTGATAGTCGAGAAAGAACTGAGGAGCTCCCGAGTTCGGGTCGTGCTGATACTGCCACAAAGGTGGGACGGACGGGTCGTGGGGCTGCTCCACATGTGTGAAAGGGGGCTGCTCATATCGGGCCTCCTCCTCCATGCGCTCATCGCCCGACGGGTGCGTCTGACTTCCGGAAGGCCCGGCTCCACCACTCTCGAACTGTCGTCGCTGTACGACGCACGCCCTCTCCTCGTAGGGCTTCCAAGTGACAAGATCTCTGTGAATGTAGTGGCCACGGCGGAGGGAGGAAGCGGTGATAGGGAGGCTGTGGACTTCTTGGAGCTGCGGAATGGCGAAGTTGTTGAACATTGCAAGCCCGGTAGCGATGTGGGCCCAACCGGCGGTCCCCTTTTGTTGAATGTGAAGGGCCTCGATTTG
>JAOWBJ010045720.1:0-10481 GCA_028566335.1 Monarda citriodora
GACTAAATACCTAGCAAAATAGGGAAAAGATATACTCAAAATAAATAATAATCTAAACAATAAAATCTAAAGATATGGTACCAAGATACGGGATATACTCGTATCAACTCCCCCTCCTTAAATTTCTCCTTGTCCTCAAGGAGAGAACATGATACTTCCTCCCGGATCAAACACACGAAGAACCTCGAGACGTGCACCGCGCCAACGAGAATTTATACCAAAATTTCCACAAGAACCAACGGCAACTCCAGTGAGAACAATTCCTCCTTGTATGCACTTCGCACAGTAACTCATCTCACATTTACATTTTTGAACGTGACTCCTTGGAGTAAAAACAATAAGAGCTTCTACACCAAATCTATCACATTCTTCCAATCTCGTCTTCTGAATTGCGTCCCATTCTTCCTCGGCGAGCTGTGAAGCCTCCAACTTATTCTCGAAAGGGAACCCTCCGGCCTCATCTATCACTTTTAGAGTGTCATCTACCTTAGCTTTTAGAGTGTCATCTACCTTAGCTAACTGAGGAGCCACGTTGCATTCAACTTCAAACTCATCAGCATACCCCAACTTATTCTTCAAAGCGAACTCTTCTGTCCCATCTGCCACTAGTAAGGTCTCATCACCATTCTGTTGTTTCACATAATTTGCATCATGTAAATCAACAGTGCCATCTGTAGGCTCGACCACGCACTGTCCCTCGCCAACAACAGCGCTTTCGAACGCACTAGTTCCAGAAAATTTGAAGGGCAGCTGATAATCACGAGCCTCTTTTTCGTGAGCCAATATACTATCCTCTCCAACCTGCGACGAAACATACGAGGAATAATAAGGATAGACAACCATACGTGGTGGAGGAGATCGTTGTCGACGGTGAGGAGAATACCGACATGTGGGCTGTCGGGTTCGATGAGACGATAACTGCTGCTCTGGAGCACTATAGCGCAAGCTTATTGTCTGTCGGCGGCGCTCACTGCGAATCGGGAGATCCCAACTTGATTGTTGGCGACCAAACTCCATCTCGTGGACCTCAGAATGACGGCGAGGCCCTAGACGATCCCAGGATGTATCCTTAGGCTGTGTGCGCGTCCCATATGGACTTCGTTGCAATTCACGATCCAGCGAGTGGCGAGGCTGGGCGAGTATGCTACCGCGGCGAAGTCGACGATGGTACTCACGGTAATTAGCATAAGCTGCCTCATCGAGATCTTCGAACACGTAAGGGGGGTCCCAGCTTGTGTTGACATGACGAAACTCCATCTTGCCCATCTTGTTCATAAGATTTCGTCCCGGCATGCGACTGTGGTATGGAGGATTTGGATCTGGCGGCGTCAAGAACTCCAAGTTATCAAGTTGCCATTTGAATGTGGTGCGACGCACCGATGGGTGTGCCCAAGACGAACGGGGATCCCACATGAGATCCATTATATGAGATTCGCGAATATGAGATTCGCGAATGGATGTGAATTGGCGGAGGCTGCGCGGTGGTGACTGATGTGGCGGCTTGGAACTGCGGCTGCGCGCAACAGTGTGAAGAGTACCAAAAACAGAAGTCTGATGTTGGCGTGTTGGCTGCCAATTAAAATTTCTTCATCACACAATTACATCTTTAAAAAGAGGCTGATGTTTGCATGAGATTGTTGGCTGCGTCATCCCACACTCACAAATCCAACTATCAAACCCTTTGAATGGAAATTGAGTACCAAAAATATCTCCTTCCCAGCCACCTGTAGGCAGCGGCGCTCAAAGGTGTATGGCGGCGTGGTGGTGAATTCGAATTGAAACTCTTGGATTGGGGAACTTGGAAATTTTGGCGGCGGTGGTGTTTACCAGTAAGTAACACCTGCGATAAGAACTAACAATTTAATTTTAAAATTGAGAACCAAGAATTTACACCTTTGATGTCGGGTAATTTCTTTCTTTTTGGTTCTCTCTTGATTCTTTGGTGATTCGGGGTTTTGATTTATTGCCCTACATGAATATACACCACACACCACCACCGCCAAGTCTCCTCACCAACGGCAACAAACAAGATTGGTTTGTGGGGTCGTCGCGTCATCTGCCATCTCCGGTGCCGCGCGCACAGACCTCGCGACAACAGCCTCCCGATCTATCGTACAATAGCGATGAGGTTGATGAATTTACTTTTGCCAAGTTTCGTGCGCGAGTTAAACACGATAGAAAGGAGGTATCAAACTATTACGATGATTGTGGTTGGGGTCGTCGAAATTGGAGGAATCAGGTAATCGACCCCCTGGTCTTCAACCATAATCGTGATATGGGGAGCGGGCGTCATCGTGGATTTGTTACACGACATACTCGTCACAGATTGCATGGCTTTTTGGACAAACAACCAGCAACTTCTTCATGGGATAGACCACTCTCTCGAGATCTGTCTGATGATGATGATGTGGAGTTCGACGAAGAGGAACACACATATGATCGCAGACGGTTTCGATCAACAAGAGATGATTTTTCATCGATGATCAATCGTGATCGTGCGGGCGAGGGGAGATGGCATCGAGGGGTGTTTTATAGTCCTCCTCGCGATTTTGATGAAGTGGTGGACTGGGACTACCGCGATTTCGATGAGTCGATTTGGAGTGACAAGGTGACTACCCCCCAGGTTTTCTATGACGCTCGGGGTGGGAATGACAGTTGGCGTCCGGGTGTTGTCCGCGGACAACAACGACGGTTGGTGGGCCTCTCTAATGAGCGTAATCCGCCACATAGGACACGCTTCGCTCTTTCTCAGCCGCAGCCCATGTCGTGTAGGAGTCGACCAGCAGTCCGCCTTCCGACAGAATTTGAGCAGGACTCTCATGATCAGAGGCAGCTGCCATCTGGATACTCTCCTTGCCGCCGAAATCGTTTCCCAATTGTTCGTCATGACACGTTGAAGGAAACTCAGCTGTTAGCTCCACGATTCGATAGTACCGACGCTTCGCATTGGATTGCCAGAATATCGTCCTATTGCGGTCAATTATCGATGCCGGACGCCTCAACCAAGGTGTTTTCTCCGCCGGCAGAATCAGATAAAACTTGCAGTCAGGAGCTATTGTCTTCACAGCCTTCATTAGATGTGGTTTCGATTACTGAAAATGAGAGAAAAGAGGAGATTTCCCCTTATGCTGCCTCTTACGAATTTGGTAGAAATGACCACGCCGGTAAGTTTGGTTCAACATCTAATGGTGCTCTCCCTGGTGGTAGTGGATTTTTGAAAGGGAGCTCTAATACGTTTCAAGCAGTGCACCAAGAAAAATTACAAGACGCTGAGTTTGTTGCTGAAGATATGAATCAAAATGTCGTAGGCGTAAGCTTCGAAGATGATGCAGGATATATATCTGCTCCGCCATTGCTCGGCCTTCCAAAGGAGGAAATTAAGGCGGATAAGGAGGCAGAAGGTACAGCTGTAGATAAAAGTGTGAAGCTGCTATTTGATGTGGTAAAATGTCATGATAAAGAAACACCCACTTTGTGCCTTGTTGGGGCTTCACACGTAGGAAATCTTGTTAAGCAGCCATTGGTTGAAGTTAATGGACAACAACACACCCCAATACACATTGGAGCTTTCATTCTCACAAAGTTGAAGGAAAGTTCAGAAGACGAACACAAAGTGGAGGAGTTTAGCGTAATTGCAGTGAAGTTTTCATGTGGTTTGCCTAAGAATGCAAGAACTATTGTTGTTTTTCTTGGAGGTGGAAGTTTCGTTGTCTCCGTTTTGGGAACTGTGTGGTTTGGGTTTGATCCCGGAGGAGGAGGTATCTCATATCGGGAGTTGTTGCTCATGTTCTCTCCTTGAGGACAAGGAGAATTTTAAGGGAGGGGAGTTGATACGAGATATATCTCATATCTTAGGAAGAATATCTTAGATTTTATTGTTGAGATTATTATTCATATTTAGATTATCTTTTTCATATTTTATTAGATATTTAGTAGTATAAATATAGACATTGTAATCACTATAGATCATGAAGAATGATGAATATATTTCACGGTTATTTGGCCGACTAAGAGCCGCATTTTCTCTACCCTAATTCTCTTCTCTTCTTCTTCGGCCTACGAGTGCGACTCGCGTCCGAATTCTTCTCTTCTTCTCTCTCGATCCGCCGATCCTTGCGAAGGACGCCGGAATTCTCTTTACGGAATTCTCTTTATTTGTTGAGAAGTTTCTCGCTTCTCGGATATTGATAGGGTGACCCTATCAGCTAATCACCTGCCAATTGCACTTATCATTCATTACCTGTATGTCTCGCGAGTTAATACGCTAGTCAAGTGAAAAATGTTGACGCTAATATTGTTTATAGTAGTTGTTTATAAATTGTTAAAAATATTTTCAAATACATATTTAAAGTTGTTTATAAGTATCGTTGAACGTTCACTTTTTTTTTTGAAAGGCAAAGCAAAGGGTGTATATTAATAATAAACTTGTTAATCAACAAGATTAACAAGATGAAAGTTACAGCATGAGATTACAAGTATCGAAATTACACCATTGTCTCCAGCTTATTTGAGGCAAAGATGATCTACTACACACCCAAAGAAAGCTTAATGACCTTATTTCACCCATGAGGTTATCCGAAGGAAGTCGACCATTGTTGAAGATGATGTCATTTCGGAGGTTCCAAATGGCCCATATGGTGGTGAGGGTGATGACTTGTATCAATTTTTTCCATTTTTTGCTTCCCCTTTGTCTCCTATGAATTGTGAGGAGATCAATGTCTTCCAGAAGAATGATAGGCCTGATCCTACACCATCTCGAGATTTCTTCCCAAACGCGGCTCGAGAAAGAGCATGATGCAAGAAGATGATTTGTGGTTTCTTCTTCTTGGTGACAAAATGGGCAGAGGGAGTTATGTGAGTGTATACCTCTGGCCGCGAGATTTGACGCCGTAGCTATCCCATTGTGCAATATTCGCCACGCAAGGAAATTTACCTTCAGCGGAGACCAGTTGTTCCATTCGAAGTGTTTATGCTGGGGGTTTTGCTTGAGCTCGATGTGTTTACGTAGGCTTTGGGTACTGAAATGTCCGGTAGTGGTGAGCCTCCATTTCCATATTGGGGACGGAGGGTCTGCATGAGGGGGGTTGGTGACTTGGAACAGCCCATGCAGGTTGATATCGAGATGGAGGAGCTCCCGATCGATGTTGGCAATTTGCTTCCAAGGGCTTGCCAATGATGATTTGGGGATTGGGCTTGGGTGATGAGGACTGGTGTGAATGGAGTGAATGATTCTGCTCCACAGACTGTTATTCTCCGACTTCAAACGCCACCACCATTTGACGAGCATGGAGGTGTTGAGAGATTGGAGGCTCCCGAAGCCAAGACCACCGAATTCTTTCGAGGCGGTAAAATGATGCCATGCTATCCATTTCATACGGGAGTGGTCTGATGTGTCGCCCCAGAAGAAGCTCCTTCTGATTCTTTCAAGCGATTTAATGACACTCAAAGGGGCTTTGAATAAGGAGAAGTAGTAGGTAGGCAACGAGTTGAGAACCGACTTGAGTAACGTGATTCGGCCCCCGAAGGAGGTCGACTTGGCTGTCCAGTGAGATAGTTTTGATTTGAAGATATCCAAAATGGGTTGCCAGTTCTTCGTGAGGTTCATGTTACACCCAATGGGGAGACCGAGGTGTGTGAACGGAATCGAGCCTCTAGAACACCCGAGCAAATCAGCCATTAACTGAGATTGGTGATGGTCGACACCTATGCCGTATAGGCTGCTTTTGGAGTGGTTGATCTTGAGCCCGGTGGTGACATGGACGCATCGTAAGATACGTTTAAGGTGTATAGCATTCTCCAACGACCATCGACCAATGAACACTACATCATCGGCATAGATAAAGTGTGTCAGTGAAAGAGGGGGGGATCCGATGTTAATACCTTGAAAGAGCCCCAGGAGATTGGCTTTCTTCATGACACAAGAGATTGCTTGCATGGCAAGAACGAAAAGGAATGGAGATAAGGGGTCTCCTTGTCGGAGCCCTCTATGATAGGAGAACTCGGGAGTGGGCGAGCCGTTGACGAGGATGGAGGCTTTAGCAGCTTTCACGAGGAACATGATCCAGTTCGTCCATTTCTGAGGAAAGTTCATCTGGGCCAGAACAGATTCGAGGAATGTCCAGCTAACCGAATCAAAGGCTTTTTCGACGTCCACCTTGTAGATGAAAGCTTCGTGTTTCTTCTTCTTGAGCCATGGAATAAGCTCGTTTATCGCAAGGGGTCCGTCGAGGATGCTCCGACCTGCTATGAATGCCGTTTGTTCCTCGGAGATGAGGTTTGGCATCAGTGGTTTCAACCTGCCAAGGAGAACTTTTGATATGATTTTGCTAATAATGCCGATCAAACTAATCGGCCTAAAATCACCAAGGCTTCCGGGGTTCTTCCCTTTTGGTATGAGGGAAAGAAAGGACGAACAGCAACCTGGACTGAGCTCCTCTTCTCTGTGGAACCTGTTCAATGTGTTGTGGAGATCATTTTTTAGTTTGCTCCAGAATTTCGAAATGAAATTCATATTTACACCATCGGGGCCAGGAGCACGATTGTTATCGCAATTCTGGATTGCGACTTTAATTTCTTCCAACGTGAAAGGCTTTAGGAGGTCGAGTGCATCCTCCGAGTTGATCTGTGGGATGTTATGGCAGGTCAGTGGTGGTCTGGATGTAATTGGCTCTTTGAATTTGGTGGCGAAGAAGTCGAAGACATGTTCTTTGATCAGCGGAGGATTTGAGATCCAGGTATCCCCCACCCTAATGCCATGGATTCTTCTACTACTGATGTTAGCCTTAATTATGCTGTGGAAGAAAGATGAATTCTCGTCCCCAGCTTTAACCCACCTCAGTCTCGATTTCTGTTTTAGTTCTTTCCGGTGCGCAAGATCGTGATTCTGGATGAAAATCTTGCAAGAGTGTCTAGCAGCCGACTCGTCCTCCGTGAGATCCCTTTCCTCTGCAAGTAGGTCGAGATTTTCAAGCAAGTTCCGCTTGAAATTAATTTCTTGGGATTGGTTTGCCTTGTATGTCGAGACCCAATGCTTCAACCTGTTTTTGATCCACTTAAGTTTCACATGTAGGCCTAGATCGGCTGCACCCTCAAAGCGAAAATCGTCAAGCCACTTGTCGATTTGTGTCTTAGCCCCGGGAATCTCTAACCAACTGTTGAAGATTCTTGTGGGTCTTTTGCCAAAATCCGTAGAGAGCGTGGATAGTAGGATCGGGCAATGATCGGATGCAATATTGGATAATATGGTAACCGATGCTTCCGGCCAAGCATCATGAAAACCACGACAAACTAGAAACCTATCTAGTTTGCTCATACTTGCTCCATTACTTGCAATGTATGTGTATTTTCTGCCTGCTGCGATGTATTCCATTAGGTCAGCTTCTTGTATGAAGTTGTTGAATTGGAGAGAATTTCCGGGTGAGAATTCCGAATGTAGGCGTTCCTCTGGGTACCTTACTTCATTAAAATCCCCAACAAAGATCCACCAACCAGGTCTGGATCTCTTAATCTGGAGTAGGAGGTCCCACAAATTTCTTCTCTCAATGTAGTCGTTCGGTGCGTAGACATTCACCAGGTTTATTACTTTGTTGGAGGTTATGAGTCGGCCAGCAGTAAGGAGGAAGTTTCTGTGGTGTATGGTGGTTTCAATATGGATGAAAGTTGGATCCCAAATAGAGGCAAGCCCTCCCGAGTTGCCGATCGAGTTTACTTCCGAGCATTTGAATAATGATCTCCCCCAGTAGTTCCCGGCGAATTTATTGAAATCTGCGGAGAACTTGGTTTCTTGCATGGCAAGAAAATGTAACCCGTGTGCTGTGACCAAACCACGTATCCATTCAGCTTTATTCGGACCATGGGCACCACGAATGTTGATAGAGAGTGTATTCATTGAGGGGTAGCTGAGCTCCGTTCACCAAGGATTGCCTCTGCAATGATAGTGCGAGCTTCATCTAGATTGAAACCCAACTGACTACCAATGTCAATTGTCTTGTTCACTTCAGATTCAAGGCTTTCATTGGGGTTTGAGGTAGGAGGCACTTGCACAGTTTCTTGGACCATGGTTTGTGTGGGTGGGATGGAACCCGACGTGTGCATGGGGGGTGTAGGGTTTACAGTCTGGTTTTCGGGATGAGATCCCGATGATGATTTCTGCATGGGGGGGCGGGAGGAGGGTGGGGTATTAAGGTCTAGGCTTGAAGAGGAGGTGGAACCCGAGGGGGATAGAGAGGGACTCCTCGAGCGCCGGGTACGTTTTCTTGATCTCCTCTCTGGAATAAATGTAGGGGCGGCAGATTTGAATATGAAGGAGGGGTCGGTATTTAATGTGGGAGGAGAACCCAAAGGAATAAATGTGTTTCCCTGGGAATCGAGACAGCCTTGCATTGCATTGAATGCAGGTGTTGGGACCGAGAGGGGGGGGTTGCCGGAGACTGATGGGGGTGGATCCGGCTGGACAGATGGATTGGGGTCGGAAGGGATGGAACCGGAGGAAGGGGGGGAGCTGGTGGGGGGTGAGGGGGAGAGCCAGGGGAGAGAGGAGGAGTGCGGGTTGGATTCATGGACACGGACTAGGAATGAGGTCCCTTTCCAGGAGATGGGTAAGGTGTCATCAATTTTTGGGTGAAGCGACGGTACGAGGCAGCACAGGGGGTGAGAGACATCCCCGATGGAGTCTTTGGGAGGGGATTCCAGAATGACCCGCCCGTAAGAGGCTGCTACTTTCAAGTAAAATTGGGGAGACCGGAGAAGGAGAGGGGCCCCGGAGATTTGTAGGTTGACAAGACGCCCATGGTCGAAAACTTGTCCAGACCATAGTTGGGAAGAAGCTAGGAGATGGGAGATGGATGAGGTGCAGTGTTCGGCAAAGGTTAGAGCTTCACCGTGAGATGGGAAGATGATCAGAAAGTGCAAACCTCCAATGTAGTGTATGGAGGCTGATGGAAAAATTCCGGAGGATAGGGAGGTTTGAACGGGGTAATAGGAGGACAAATCCTTGAGACTGATAAGGACCGCCTTTTCTAGACTGTTTTCAGGGAGAGGGGCAGCAGGACCGTCAAAGATGATCGGTGGTTTTTCAGTAGGAGACTGTCCGGAGACAATGTCCTTGTACGAAGGTTTAGTAGGGGGGGGATGAGAAGATTTTGGTGGCTGGAAAGAGGGTGGGATAGGGTTTGGTGAGGGTTTTTTGGTGGGGATAAAGTATTGAGGGGGAAGGTTAATCTTTCTGTGAAGTCGATCGTACCTTGCCGGAGAGATGGTGAGGAGTTTTCCTTTAATGGATACTTGATGCAGAGGTGTCAAGATGGACCCTGAGCCATCTCTATCTTCGACTCGGACGAAGCCAAAGCACCGGCCCCTTACATCTTTCTTCAATGCTACATAGGCATCTCGAATAGGAACAAGGTTTTGAAAGATTTTCCACAACTCTCTGCTAGTGGTGCCTTCAGGAAGATTTCCGACGAAGAGGGTGATAACATGTGGGGTTTTCCGGTGGGTTTCGTCAGGTTTCTTCCGATGGTGTACCTGTTGCCAGGCTCTCTCGCTCTCGCTCGCCATTCTAGTTATGATGATTGATGAAGTGATTTATGGTGGAATAAAAGGTTACTTGGATTGGCTTGAATGCCTGAACGTTCACTTAATTAACCACATTTGCTCAAACAAAACGTTTAATTTAAACTTTTTTTTCAACATTTTCCTAAATCACTCGATGTATTATTTCCGTGCCACTCAGAGCTCTTTAGATATCTCTCACCTGATCATATATTTAGAAGTGGAAAGAATTAAAATCTTAGCATTAAATTATAACCGATTTGATAGTATCGTCATCAAAATAATTTGATATTTAAAATTTTAAATCATCATAACTTATCAGTTTTTTACTTCTACTTTCATAATTTTAGTTTCTAATATCAAGTGCTTCTTAATACCTCCTGGTTTTAATATTTCATAAAAAAAAACCATAGAAAAATACTTTATCTTTTTCCAATCATCTATACTAGCACTATATAATAATTATTCAACACTCGATAAATAGAAAGTTACACATATGTGAAATGTATAAAATACTTTTTTTTACCAAAAATAGAAAGTGCTACATGATACTGACTCAGTTCGATTCCTAATTGATGCATTTATTCTTTTTTTTAATTATACTTCTGGACTTACTGTCACTCTCCTAACTGATGTATTTATTCTTTTTTTAATTATACTTCTGAGCTTACTGTAACTCTCAGGTCCAATAATTATTATTTAAATTAAAATTTTTGCTTAATAATTAAATTCATTCACATTCCAACTCAAACATAATTTATATTTAATTCTTCCCGACGCAATGCGCGGACAATCCGTTGGTTAACAATAATTTACTTTCATAACATCCATACCGCCATACCGGACCGTTTTGTGAATAATTTTTTTGGGACGTAGATTGACAGGAATTAGGAAAAGGGCCCCAAAGAGAAATATGGAGAAGAATAGGTCCA
>JAOWBJ010045829.1:0-10479 GCA_028566335.1 Monarda citriodora
CAATTTCTCGTAGACGATGCGGCTGCGGAATGGTACGGTTATTGGGAGGCTCACAACAATGGCAAATCATGGGATGAATTTCTCGTTGATATCAAACTCCGATTTGATGGCTACGTAGCGGTCGATCCTCTCTCTCGTTTTCGCCGCGTTTCCGGATACGCCGAGAAGAAGCCGCCTATTGTTCAAGGAGGAAAACTTGAAGAGGTACAGAGGGTTACGAAGGAGCCAAATGCTGTTGGTGATATTCATAATAATACTCATCACACACATGAAGCACTTATGCCTGTTTCATTGGATTTATATGGGAAGGACACTGATGATGGAAGTGTTCCCGAGAAGGATCACTTTCAACCCATTGAACGTGGAATTCAAGTGGGATCACTGATGGCCAATAATGACTTAGCAATAGCAGACGTGGGTGCAGCTGCAATTGTTGAAACTTTTGAAGCGGAGGTTGTTGAGTCTGAGGCGGCAATTGTGCCTCAAGGCATCGAAAACGAGGGGAACTCTTCTGAAATGCAGAGTCGCAATGAGTCGAAAATGGGACTGGAGTTGGAAGCACCGAGATCTGAGGATGGAAAAGACGCCGAAGAACCTGCGGAGAAGGTTGAGGAAGATATGTCGGATTGGATTGCGAGAGGGAAGATTGAGGAAGAGTTTCGGAAAGAGATCGATGAGCTTCATCACCAACAGCAGGCGATTACGGAGCGTCTACGAGATTCCAGAGATATGCGGCAAGGTGGATTAATGGGCGCCGGTGCCGGACACCGCAATTTCGCCATCAATGGTGGTCGTCAACACGGCCTTGTTCGACCTGCGGAGAAGGCGGATGCTTCGGTTGTAACAAGCTTTCGGGAGAAGCTTCTTCCTTTGACCGATATAGTAACTCCTCATTTAAGAGAGGCATCTGCCTTAGTTGGAGGAGTACCCTGCTTGTTTGGAGACTCTCATGCACATCTTGCGAGAGTTAATTCTTCATGGACACAATCTCGTATCCAAAAGCTTCGTGGGATTCCTACTGGTATCAAGAGAGTCTACCCTCCTTGTTGTCTTCAGATGCTCACCATCAATGATGCTTCCAATTATACAAAGCGTGAAGAAAAAGCAACGGAGAAACTTCCTGTACCAGATGCAGAACAAAAAATAGGAACGAAAGGTGCAGACCTTAACGTCAGTTTGCCGAAACTCCAATTTGGCCACATTCGTACAGCATGGCAGCATCCATCAGCTGACGGTATGTATGCGGAGATGGCGACGCCAGGGATACAGCACGGCGGCGTTTCGATGATGACGACCGCGTCGACGGTGGCGTCGGTGGATAAGAACAGTCGTTCGGCAGCTTCGATGAGGCTGTCGTATCCGAGTCTTAGACTTGCGTACGTGAAACCCTACTTGTGCAACTCCCTATCATCGCGGGCAGCGTTGGATGAGCTTCACCAGACCACTTTGCCTCTGAACGATAGGTCGAAAATTTCTACAAAGATGATGAAGAAGCAAGAGACGGCAGACGGAGAACATGAAATCTTGAGCAGTGCGTTAGTTGAAGAGTCGAGAAAGCCGAAAACGATGAATCACACGGAGGTTGAAGGAGAAGATGGTGCAAGCAAGGGCAAAGTTGGCCTAACTGCGAAAGAGGGGGTGATCGACGGTACGGACGTAGGGGTAAACGGCCGCATTCAGCCTGGAATTGTGAGGTTCTTCGTGGGAATTAAGGCTTTCAAGTTGGCATTCAAGAAGATTGTTAACAAGAGTGGCGTTGATGAGGATGTGTTGGGCCCTCTGGTTCGCGAGTCCAATTCGGACATTGGTGAGAGTTCGGAGCTCTCAGCATGGCTAGAGACGAAAGAGGCGGAATCGAATGTTTTCGTGTCTTTCGGGAGTAAGTACTTTCTGCACAAGGACGTCATGGGTGGGATTGCTCAAGGTTTGCTTCTCAGCACAGTTCACTTCATTTGGTTTGTGAGGTTTTCAGAAGGTTTCGATGGGAGAAGGTGTTCTTGAGAAGAAGTTTCCACATGGATTTTTTGAGAAGGTTGGAGAGAGGGGCAAGCTTCTTGAAGGCTGGGCTCCTCAGACAAAGACCCTCAGCCATGCACAAGTAGTAGGCGGGTTTGTGGTTCCTATACTGGTCGTAGAAGTCGAGATTCCAGGAGAGCAATCTTGGTTCATTCGTCATCTGCAAAAATCTACTCCTTCCACGTGTGGTCTTTTGCTTTGCTTCACACTTATTTTTCTCATCAACACCTTGAGGACAAGGTGTTTCCGATGGGGTGGGGAGTTGATACGGGCCTCTTGTCCACTCAAGTGCATACACACGTGGAGTCCGGCCCAGTTGCGTGTGAACGCAATCTAGTATTATTAGTTTAGAGATATGTCTTTTATTATTGTTTAGATTAGATAAGGTTATATCGAGTCTTATTAAATTATAATATTAGGTATTCGCAGCCGCCACCTCGGCCTCGCTCCTTTGGAGAGCATGCCTGGCCACGGAGGTACGGTAGTCGGCATCACCGATCTTCTGCCGAAGGCGGCCAATATCCTCCTCGGCCCGGGCGAGCTTGGCAGAACTCGCCCTCGCGACAGCCAGCATATGGGTGGCCGCCTATATATAAAAAAAATTAAATACAAAGGAAAGGAGAAAGCAAACTTTGAAAAGAGGAAGAGAGGAGAAATATACCTCCACGACGTTACCATCAGAGGCCACGGCCTCGGAGGACGTCGGCAGCACGGTCACTGGCGCAGTTCCTGCGGTAGAGAGAAGGCGGGCCGAGGAAGACACGAGCGGCTGAGGAGAGTTCAGCGCGGTGTCAGAGAAATGCAGGAGCGGGACAGTCCTCTCCGATGACGCAGGAGAAGAAGAGACCACGGTCGTGGCTGAGGTGACGGTCTTTGATCTCTTGGAAGCTGGAAGATCTTGGGAGGCGGAGACCGCAGGATTCCGCTTCTTGGATTTCCTCTTCTTCTCAGCATCCGGTCCCATACTCTGCCAAGCAAACACTACAAAAGAATGAAGTAAAGATGAGTGACACTTCACAAAAGGAAGAAACATGACAAACACTACATAAAGACAAAAGGGAAATACAGAAGTACGGCTCGGAAAATCGGCCTCACCCTGGGAGACCGGGGCTCGAAGCCCGGCATTAGCGAGGTCCCGTTTGATGTACTCTCGCGAAAAGACGCCGAGCTTCTCCAGCCCGGATTCGGTCTCACCAACGTCGTCTACGGTAATCCGACCAATCTTGCATCTACTCCGGGGAAAAGGTGGAGCCCCAGTACCCGAACAAAAAAAGAAGTCACTCTGCCACCCAGCCCGTTTGGACCCGGCGTGCTTGGACTGGGTGGCGGGTTTGAAGTTACAGAGGGGGGCAGAGTAATACCATGACCCGAGCCTCTTAAACATAAAAAATCTAAAAATTGTGTCACGAGAAAAAGGAATCCCGAGCCTATGACACTCTACGGCGAGGGGAACTAGATGAAGAAATACGTTTGGGGTAAACTGACCCAAAGGAAGCTTCACCCGTGCCAAAAGTTCGGCAAAAACGGGGTGAAGGGGAAGGCGTAGACCCGAGGACAAATACGCCTCGTAAACAGCAGAAAAACCCTGCGGTGGACGATCGGCGCGGTCACTGGGACCTGCCGCCCGGAGTTCGCAACTCTCCGGGATGTGATATTTCCGGCGGAGGACAGGAAGATCCTCCTTCCCCAAAGTCGGAGGGTACTCAGACACCTCCTTTATAACCTTGGGGTCTTTGACCGGTGGAACAGTCGGAGAAGAAGGAGGGGGAGATAACGGGACTGACTCGGACTCTTCCCCACCAGTACCCGTACCCTCAACCCGAGGAGAAGAGGAAGACATACTTACTTGTAACGTTCACGAGTGGATGAAGGAATAATGATCGGAGGACGCATGGCCGGAAAACGAGAGACTGCCGGAAATTTTTCAAATGTCGCCGGAAAAGGGATGTCGTGTCGTATGCGAAGGAAGTGAAAAAAGTGTGAAAAGTGTTAAAATGTCAAGTACCTAGTACTTATAGGGATTGCCGCGCCGTTTGCATTTCCCAATAAAGTGGCGGGAATGTCAAAGGTCGCAATGATTAGGTCTCACGCACTGTTAACAACCCCCACGCGCACGAAGCTCGGGTAAAGGCATAACCTCGGTCCAACCTCCTCCTTACCTCGCCTGTGGGAGGGGCTCTGATAGAGTACAGCCCAACACCTTGCTCGGCCAACCACTAGGACCGACCTATTGCCGACCGAACAGTTGGCGCAACACAGGACGTTGGTCCATCCTCCCGTAACTTCACAGCTCGGTAACCCCTCGGCTGAAACGAGACTTAATGGTTAGCTCGGCACTAGTGCAGAAGAACGGTCTCGACAGAACCAGGAATGCTTGAGCTCGCCAAGGCACCTCGGGCACCGAGGTGAGAGCCATCCTCGCCCTCCGAGGTCTTGTGTTCATAAGATTAGGGCACGCTTACTTGTTCTTGTATGCTGTAACACTCTTTTACAATCAATGCAAACACAAAGCCCTTTACCTCCGTGGACAGAGATCTACTCACGTAGATCGAACCACGTTATTTCTTGGTGTTCCTTTACATGTTTTCCATTGTTGCTTGCTTGTGAGTTTTTGGGAAATATCACCAGACATTATAGAACCACAAACAAGTTTTTAACAAAGTAAACCCGGATCGAGCACTTGTAACTTAGGTGACCTGCTACTGGTACCAATTGAAATTGTTCAACTTATACTGCGGTTCTACACAAACAAGAACTAAAACAGTAACCAGACACAAAGTAAAGTAAAACAATGGACACGAGATTGGTTACCCAGTTCGGTGTAAACACACCTACGTCTGGGGGGATTTCTCCCGAGGGAACACTCCAATACTTTAGAGATTCAGAGTTACAAGTCTACGCTTCTCACTCGTCTACTCTCTACAAGATTGAACGTGAGAGTAGCACCTCTTCCCTAGGTCTACCCAAGTTCACGTGTTGCCACACGTAAACTTTTCCCAATCGAGTTTATAATTCACTCGTACAAATTCACACAACTCACGTACTCTCGTGTATCCCAATACTCACAAAATCACTCAATGCACGACAACCCTAATGGTTGAATGTGTCGAGTATTTATACAAAGAGATAAGTAAGAAAACAAATCCTATTAAGCTAAGGAATACTATATTTTAATTCCTTAAAATAAGATTTGAGTAGATCTTCAAATAATCTTCAAGGCAGCGGATATCTTTTGTATAAGCGTGACTCATACCGTTTCCTTGTAGATAAGTCTCCTTCCAAATAATAAATCCTTATTCCAAGGAAACCCTAGCGCGTGCTCTTGAAGAATATCCAACCGAAGATCTTCATCCAGTTCTTCATTGCTCCACGAACTGGATACGGAGCTGGTTGTTCACAGAGTGTAACATGAACTGTTTGCAACGGAACAAAACCTACTACATATTTGCCAAAAATAACTTCGTGTATTTCCATACACTCACAGCGTGGTCGAGAGAGCTACTTCATTCATAAGTGATGATCGCTGGTATGGCACTTTTGCAGGAAGGAATTCGGGTAAAACCGGTTTATGTGTTGATTTCTCATGCTTTCAAGGTTTTAAATTGCTTCAAGAAAGAGCATTTGTTGTTTGTTTACTGCAGTTTCTTTGCTTTTGTCTTAAAATCTTGCGATTTCGCGTAGAGACATTTGTTCGAGCTGATGGTGCCTTTATCCTTTTTTTCCTCCCTTTTAAAAAAAAGCGATCAATAATGTATTTTCCCGTTAATGTAATTTATTGGTTGGAGGGAAAGCGTATTACCAACTGAGTAGTGCTTCGTTGTTTTTATCCTTTTTGCCGAAGATTTCAACAAACCTTTCATCTTGAAGGTGACAGTGGAAGCCTTATTTTACTAAATTATAAAGATAGAGATAAGCCCCGCCCTATCGAGATAATTTGGGGCGGGACAGCTAATAGTGGTCGTTTTGAAGTTGAAAGTTTTTGATCTTCTTAAACTTGATCTTATCACTTGTGCTCGAGGCTTCAAGGTTCGTACTCATGCATATCACATAGAGGTGTCCACGGTTTCGGAACCGGAACAGAACCACTGGTTCCGGTTTCACGGTGGCTGGAACAGAAACAGAACCGTATAGTAGACGATTCCAGTTCAGGTTCTAGAACTGACGGTTACGGTTCTGTTCCGGTTCCGGTTACGGTTTTAAGAGGATAAGAACCGCTTTTTTCTTATTTTTTATTTTTCTTTCGATTATGATTCATGCTGCATTGATTATAGAAATAAATTTAATTGTAAGACAATTCAAATTATGAAACGTAAAAATAAGTGAGGATGTGAAATTATCATATATTTCCGCATATTTGAGAGCCCATGTTTTGATCCTGGAAGCTCTCCTCCAGATCCTGAAATCCCTTTTCTAGGCGCTGAAAGAAAATTGTGAAATGAGAGTTAATTACGTATAAAGACTCAAAACATGCACTCTGAACTATTCAGAGTGCATGTTTTGAGTATGTGAAATTGTATGGTAAAGAAAGAAACTAGTCCAAGAAAAAGTGAAATCATATACTTCCTCTGTATCCCTCAATTTGGCTAGTTATATATTCGCGAGTGGTAATAAAATAATAAAATTGGCCAAACGTAAGGAGACGGACGGCGTAGTAAAATGCTCTATATTCTTGCCTGAACCATCCGGAGATTAGGCGGCGCCGGTGCTGGTGCCTATGCCGACACTGGAGGCGGTGAGGGAAGAGTGACTCTAACAAGAATGGTATTCGTAACACCGGTGGACCGTACCCCGTACTTCAACGGCAACCTCTGCTTCCGGCATTTGCCCTTATCGAAGAACGCTACGACACATTTACAGTCCTCAACGCATGCTACGGCACATTCTTCTTCACTCACTATCCCATCCATCTTCTCATAGTAGTTGTCGGTCCACGTCACATTCCGCACTCTCTTCATCTCGTACCTCACGCGCCGCCTCTCGCTCCGACGACATTCTTCCACGTCGAAAGCCTCCCTGCACCCGCCGCCGAACCCGGGAAGGCACGTGCGCTCCACGGCCAGTTTCTCATGGCTCGTACAGAAGGTGTTGGCCCCACATATGCCCTTCACGTTGCATTCCTCCGCCTTGGACTGCCACATCGACCTCCACTCGTCCCCAAAAGCCAACAACCGATTGTAGAGGTGGAAGATTCCATCCGGATCGAATCTTTCCGGATAGAGGCCTCCTCCGCCGCCACTGGTTAGATCATACGAGGCGCCGTCGTCGCCGTACAGATAAAGACAGTCGTCGCTCTTGAGACTCAGTGATCGTGTACGAGGTTTAGGATAAGTAATTAATGACTGAATTTAAAGAACACCAAGGATTACGTAGTTTGATTTACTGTGTAAATCTACATCCACGGGAGGAAAAGGGATTCTCGTGTATTAGCCTTTGGAGTGCAGTTTACAAGTGAAGAGATTCTAAACTAAACTAGCTATCAAAGGTGCTATTTATACACATGGATATGCTAGGGTTGGGCTCGCAGGCCCAATAGGGTGGTCAGCAACTGCTTCATAGCAGTTGTTGGAGGTTAGGAACGTGGGTAGTGATCGTGTCAGTACACGTCAGCATGGAATAACCGCTATTTGTACAAGTATCGGAAAAAGATACAAGTATACCGCTTTGTACATTACTCCGGATATACCGGAGTGAATAGTACTACGTTACTTGTACCCGAGCCGGAGTGGACTACTTGACTTGTACCAGGGAAGTTACTGGAGCCGGAGTGAGTTGGTATTTCTTGTACGCGACCGGAACCGGAAAGAGTGGAGGTGCGGAATGAGTTGATTTGGTTTGGGAGCTTTGGACCGGAGTGCATTACCGAACTGCAACCGTAATGAGTTGGACCGATTCTCTCGAGCCTATTGTTGTTAATCGGCCAAATTAACTAGGCCTCTTCATTGGGCTCGAGGGTTTTGGGCCATATCCCATCACTACCCCTCCCAAAAAGTGAGGTAATGTTGTAGGACTTCAATGTCGGGTAATACGGAGTCTTAGTCACTTTGGGATCTTCGGGCAATTCGTGATGGCCATATTTACTTAAGCATGTGTTCTGATCGGAAATTGTGAGGCACTGCGAATTTTGTTGTGGGAACCGGAGTGATTGGTCACTCTTGTATGGCCGGAGTTAAGACCACGCTGATGTGGACAAACGTACAGCGTATGCTTCCGCATTTAATGCTCCAATTAGAATCCCGAAAAAGCGGGATACGAATCGTCGTTAGTTTTTGAATAAAACCAACTTTTTTTTGCCATCCAAGTTTTCCCATTGCTATTTTCGCAATACCCTCTGCAAAATTTCAAGCTTTTTCCAGTGAATTCTCACTGAAATTTTCCGGCGTAGTCTGCGGAATCGTCTCTGAATGTACTCCGTGATCCTCGTTTATTGCTAACAAGTAAGTATGTCTTCACCCTCTAGTTCTGTGTTGGTTAATGGGGAGGATGACTATAGAATTGTAACCTTGCCACCCTCTAGCACTAGCGGCCGTAAAAAAGTGGTGTTGACACCGGTAGGTAGTTTTTGGTCGATTCAGACCGAGAATAGTGCGACCACGCTGTATCATTGCTACGATTTACCGGGGGTACTGTAGTCGTGCTTGATAGGGATGAAAGAGCCGATTTTCCCGAAAGGGGTTACGAAGTGGTATACGAAGCCTGCATAGAGTGCGTTTCGGTTTCATTTACACCCGGTCTTCAAAGCTTTACTAAATAAATTTAGGTTACCCTTGGGTCAAGTGACTCCGAACTCGTGGAGGCATCTGACCGTCTTAGCGGCCGAAGTACAAAAGCTTGGGCGTAAGCTGACCTTGGACATGGTACTTCGGTTTTTTCAATTTAAGAGGAAGTGGCCGCAGTGGCAATCCCGATATTTTTTTACAATAAGACTGGGGCTACCAAATTCGACTGTGTTGTGTCGCGTTCGGTGCAACACCCTACGACTGTGCCAATTGGCGAGCTCGAAGAATAGATCAAGGAAATTCCACTGGTCACTCGAGTGATTCCGGAGTCCCAGCTCGTCTGGGGTGCAATCGAGTTCTTGTCTGAAGATGAAAATCCGAAGGGTGAGTGTTCTGGTCTTGCTCTGTACTTCTTTTGCAAATTCTTGTCTAACTTTTTATCTTTTGCAGTGAATTTGATAAAGAATTTCGGTGGCAAGGGAGATGCCATGGAGAAGAAGAAGAAGAAGAAGAAGATGAAGAGGCTGCAGTCAACTGCTTCGGACCGGGAGCCGAAGAAACAGAAAACATCCAAAGTGCCATGACCATCACTACTCCCATCCCGAGACCGATGTCTTCTTCTTCATTCTCTACGGAGAGGACGGATGAGGAGTGGTTGCACAAAAAGAGCTCCAAATCGATCATTCCCTCGCTACCCCAAATGGCCGAACTGTCGGTGGCTTCGGTCTTTGGGGGTTATGTTGTTGAGGCCTTGGCGTGGCCGGAGGATATCACCGAGGTATGTTGCTTCAGTTTAAAAATAAAATCTTTTGTTTTTTAACTTTGTTGACGAAGTCACTTGTGTATGCAGAAGCTGGAGCTTATGTCCGGTATTCTATCAGTCGAACTCAAGAAGAGTGTTGCCGGACATCGGAAGGTGGATAAGTCCTTTGCTAAGGCCAGGGACACAGCGGCGAAGGCAAAGGATGATGCTTCCAAGAGGGCGTCCGAAGCGAGGGCCTTAGAGGCCACCTTGGATCGGGCCAACGACAAGGCCGCTGTTGCCGAAGCTGAGATGACAACTGCAAAGGCCGAAGTGCAGGCTGTGCGGGAGGAAGCCGAAATCTTGAAGACTCGGCTAGACGTGATGACGAAGCAATGGGAGCAAGAGGCGGTTGCAATAGTTTCAAACCAGGGCGAAGTTCTCCGTGTATACACGGAGAAGCTTTTTGTGAGCCAACATTTCACCGTGTTTGTGGGCGGACTGAGCTGGATTCTGAGCTAGAACCGCGATGCTGAAGCAGAGGTGATCTTCTCACTCTATGCAAGGGAGATCGCTGCTCGTCTTCAGAGTTTTCCCTTTCTAGAGTCCCTTGCCACATCTCTCGTGCCGCTCACAGCCGAAGTGGTTCGCGCATGTCGTGCGGACCACGATGAGCTAGTCGCCAGACTTTTGACGACTATTGGACCTATGCCGCCTGCGCCGCTGATGGCCAAGGTGGCGGTGGTGGATGGGGAGGACGAGGAGGAGGAAGAAGAGGATATGCCGGAGTATCTGAAGGATAAGGAGCCCACTCCGGCAAAGGAGCCATTGGGGCTGAATCCGAAGGATGCCACTCCGGTCGAGCACGAAGAATCTCACGCCGAATTGCAGAAGACTAAGGAAGAGGCAGGGGTTGCTAACTTTGAAGTATGACCACTCCCCTTCTGTTTTCATTTTTAGTCTAGGCATGTTATGCTTGTACTTCGGCCTTGCAGCCCTCCTTGT
>JAOWBJ010045940.1:0-10478 GCA_028566335.1 Monarda citriodora
ATTTTTAAATCTTATATTGGTAGAATAGTTGAAGTTTACGTAGATGACATTGTCGTCAAAAGTAAACAAGCAGAAACTGGAGCAGACGACCTCAGGATCGTCCTCGGCATCCTTCGACGTGTTAACCTAAAGTTAAACCCGAAGAAGTGCATTTTCGTGGTCCAATCAGGAAGGTTTCTAGGATGCTGGGTAAGGAAGGAAGGGCTAAAGGCTAACCCTTCTAAAGTTCAAGCTAAACAACGCATGATGATGCCTACTAAGATACATGATGTTCAACGCCTAATTGGGTCACTAGCCGCACTTAGCCGATTCTTATCCCAAGCTGCCGAGAAGCAACTACTGTTCTTTAAAGTTCTTAAAAAGGCACTGAGCTTCGCATGGACAGACGAACATAAGGCGGCTTTTGAAGAACTTAAAAGGTATCTCTCTGAGCTTCCTACTCTCTCCGTCCCAAAGGAGGGAGAGTCTCTCTTCCTATACCTCGATGCTTCAGACGAGACTATAAGCGCGGTATTAGTAAGGGAGGAGGGACATCGGCAACTTCCCGTGTACTTTATAAGCCGAGCCTTGAAGTCTCCGAAAATGAGGTATCGGCCACTCGAGAAGATAGCCTTAGCGTTAGTTAACGCTGCACGGCGTCTCCGACCTTATTTTCATGCACATGAAATAAGGGTTCTCACTGATCGACTGCTTCGCCAAGTCCTCACTAAACCCGAAGCATCGGGAAGAATCACAAAATGGGCTATTGAATTGGGAGAGCACTCCATATCATTCTGCCCACGAAAAGCGGTAAAGGGACAAGCCCTAGAGGATTTCTTAGTGGAAACCCAA
Organism: Monarda citriodora; assembly: GCA_028566335.1. Classification (NCBI taxonomy): domain Eukaryota; kingdom Viridiplantae; phylum Streptophyta; class Magnoliopsida; order Lamiales; family Lamiaceae; genus Monarda; species Monarda citriodora. Next base: position 832 of record JAOWBJ010045940.1, read on the forward strand.
TTTACCAAAGCCACGGAGTCCGAGGTGCAGGATCCTGCCGAAGCTCCTCTCATGCCCTCCACCGAAGAGAACAAGCCAGTTCCTCCCAAAGACTGCTGGCAGATGCATGTTGATGGAGCCTCAGGGAAAACCAGAAGTGGAGCTGGGATACTCTTAGTGGATCCGGAATGAAAAGAGCTCACGTATTCTCTTCGTTTTGCCTTTAAGACAACCAATAACGAAGTTGAATACGAGGCCCTCATAGCTGGACTACGGTTGGATAAGGAACTGAAAGTGCAAGCTCTGCAAGTTTATAGTGATTCTCAAATTATTGTAAACCACATGTTGGGAACTTATGAGGTCCGCAATGAAAGGCTGAAGAAGTACCTCGCTAAAGCGCAACAGTTGAGCTCCTCGTTTAAGTATTTTGGGATACTCCGCATTCCTAGAGGGGAAAATGTACGAGCCGATGCGCTGAGTAAAATGCTATCTTCTCCAAATGCATTGCCAGTAGAAGAGGTCTTGCATCGGAGTATAGATGAAGCCGAAGTAAAAGTGATCAATGATGAGCCAAGCTGGATGACTCCTATCCAGACCTACCTAGAGACTGGGGAATTTCCTAGTGAAAAGACGGAGGCTCGCAAAATCACGATAAGGTCGCTGAAATATATACTTCCGGATGGAATTTTGTATCGCAAGTCGTACCTACAGCCTCTTCTTCGGTGCGTCGGACCAAAACAGGCAGATTACATCCTACAGAAAGTTCACGAAGGCTCGTGTGGGAGTCACATAGGTGCCCCAGCCCTTTCCAAGAAGATACTAAGGTGGGGGTATTACTGGCCCACAATGGTCCAAGATGCAATTGACCTCGTACAGAAGTGTCCGAAGTGCCAAGTGCACGCAACAGTACCGAGGCTACCCCCCACTGACTTCGTAAGCATGCAAAGTCCGTGGCCGTTCGTGCAATGGGGTATTGATATCGTTGGCCCATTCGACTTAGCACCCGGGCAACTCAAGTTCCTAATAGTCGCGATAGACTACTTTACCAAGTGGGTAGAAGCCGAACCCCTCGCTAAGATAATAAGTAAAAACGCTCGGAATTTTGTATGGAAGTATATTGTATGCAGATTTGGAGTGCCTCAAGTCCTCGTCTCAGACAATGGCACCAAATTTACGGACAAAGCGTTCGTCGATTGGTGCGCGGACCTTAATATTCAACAAAGGTTCACCTTGGTTTCCTACCCTCAAGCTAACGGACAAACCGAGGTTACGAATCGAACTCTTGTACGAGGACTCAAGGCATGTTTGGACCGAGCTAAGAGGAAATGGGCGGAAAACCTCCCACAGGTTCTATGGTCATATTGCATAACACCCGGGACATCTACGGGCGAGACACCATATAGCCTCGTATATGGCACCGAGGCTATTATTCCAGTCGAAATAGGACTACCAAGTCCTAGGATTGCTAACTTCTCTGCCGAAGATAATGCTGAAAGTCTCCGAGCCAACCTAGATCTACTTGAAGAAAAAAGATATGTCGCACGTATAAAAGCAGCCCGCTACAAACAACAAGTAGCAAGGTACTATAATCAAAGGGTCCGCTCTCGCCAATTCCAAGTAGGGAACCTTGTTCTTCGGAATAACGAGATCAGCAAGGCAGAAAAACAAGGGAAATTAGAAGCCAATTGGGAAGGTCCATACCGAGTCAAAGAAGTCCTCGGAAAAGGTTCATATTTCCTCACCCGGATGAATGGTGAACCGATCCCGAGACTGTGGCATGTTTCCCACCTCAAAAAGTACAACGTGTAAGGACAACGCTTTTATTTTTTTTAGTTTTTAGTCATGTATGAACATTTTTATTATTATTATCTTTTAAAATGTCAATTTACGAGTCTTTGCATGTGTTATCATGGTCCTACATTTATCTTACACGTCGTACACAAATTGCCTCAAAGTTCGCCACATTGACGAACGAGGTCACAACCTCAAAGGTTCGGCTCAAATGAGCTAACCGAGGAGAATAAATGCGCATAAAAGGAGACCTCTCCTCCCGATAAAACTCGGCAAATCAGGGTATTACAAGTTCTACAAACCCTAGTTTGAAGAACATTACTTTTGTAAAGTTCGGAGATAATCATGACCGAACACATAAGAAAGTTCTATAAACAAAAGTTTAAAGAACAATGTTCAAGTGGATCCAAGTAATAAAATAGCATCATAAGTTTTTCAAAAGAGGATTAATTATTACATGAGGATTCACTATTAAAAACTTCACTAGGTGGGGCCTCGTGGTTTACTAAAACTAAGCCAGTCCCCTATAAAGTCCTTATCTTCCACGGCTGTAGGACGATCTTGGCCTCGGCCACCCACCGATCCTTGTCCTCGTCCACCAGCTTGTCCTCGGCCACGAGGGGTGGTCTTTCCTCGTTTCTGCAAAGACCGAGCTCGTCGGGAGAAGGCCCTCTCACACTCCTCGGCCAGTTGTCGCTTGAAATCAACAGAATAGTTGACGACACGCTGAGAAGTCGAGCAACCCAAGGACTCAGCAGGGACGTATTGATCCAAATATTTGCGGAGCTTCGGCTTATGATCTATAACACACTTGTATATTCGGCAGATCCCTTACGACGAGGATGTGCTTATCAAACTCGGGAGAGACTAAGCCGAACTTCTTCCGGATCTTCGGCAACTCCCTCGCTCGCTCAGAGATCTCTTCCCTCACATCACTAATGGTGAGTCCACCTCGTTCCAGGATGAGGGCTTCGTACTCGGCATGCTCTTCCAGAACGGCCTTAGCATCATCGTTTGAAATTTTAAGCTTCTCCTCCACCTGAAGGAAACGAGTGTACATTCGTCGTACTTAATCTGCTGCTCTGTAAACTTCACCTCAGTCTCGTCCCGAGTATGACGCGCTATGCCTTGCCAATACAAGACCTCACCTTCAGTCTTACGGACGAGGTCACGAAGTGCATGCAGTTCAATCTACGAAAAAAGCATGTAAAGGAGGACTCAGAATATGGAAAAAGTGTCTTTATTAGGCACATGGCCACAAAAGAAGTGTCGGCACCTTGCCGGTGCCGAAGTACATCATAAAAAAAAACTAAACTAAGGGCTTTTAGGAGTCGACCTTATCCCCGTCGGCTCCGCCCTTCTCCTTCTCTTGCCCAGCAGGCACCTCCTCGGCCACCGACACCTCCCCAGCAGTAGGGGCCTTCTCAGCTGCTGCCTCCTCCTCGGCCTGCCAAAAGCCGATCTTCACCAGCGCCTCCCCCATGCCGGGGTCTTGATCGACCTGGCAGCGGCGCACGGCCTCGGCCATCAGAAAGGTTTTGACTTGTGCGTCACTATGTACTTTTATGGATTTGATGTGAAGGTTTTGATCCAATCGGAGTCCGGTGAAGAGTGCCTCGTACTCTGCCTCGTTGTTTATGGTAGGGAACTTAAACCGAAATGAGTAATTCACTTCGTGCCCATCCGGTGTAATGAGTAGAATGTCTGCTCCACTTCTTGTTTTACCCAAAGCTCCATCAACATATCCAATCCAACAGTTCGGTGGTTCCATTTCAGGAACTTCAGGGACTTTATCTTCCATTTCGGTATCTACCGAAATGGTCTGTTCGAATTTAGCTTCAACCAGGAAATCAGCTAAAGCTTGTCCCTTTTATGGCCTTCCGAGGTAGATACTCGATGGAGTGTTCACTTAACTCAATAGTCCACTTAGCTATTCTACCTAATGCTTCAGGCTTAGTCAAAACTTGCCGAAGTGGCAGATCACTTAAGACGCATATTGTGTGAACATAAAAGTATGGCCGCAATCTTCTTGCCGCGTTCACTAAGGCCAGAGATATTTTCTCCAAAGGCTGATATCGAGTCTCTGGACCTCTTAGTGCACGACTTATGAAATAGATGGGATGTTGACGCCGGCCATCTTCTCGTACAAGCACCGCACTAACCGTCTCGTCTGAGGCCGCTAAGTACGAAGAGAGAGCTTCAGCTTCTTTGGGTACGGACAACACAGGGAGTTCGGATAAATATCTCTTGAGCTCTTCAAAAGATTTCTTTTGTGCTTCTCTCCACTCAAACTTCGGGGCCTTCTTCAATATTTTGAAGAAGGGCAACTGCTTTTCAGCCGCTTGTAAGAGGAAGCGATTCATTGCGGCTAAGCATCCGGTTAGACATTGCACGTCATGGATTGAGTTCGGCATAGCTATGTTTTGGATGACTTGGACTTTTGCCGGATTGGCCTTGAGTCCCTCTTTGGATACCCAACATCCCATAAATTTTCCCGAGTCTACCAAGAATGTGCATTTCTGGGGATTGAGTTTGAGGTTGGCATTCCGGAGCACATCGAGAGTTGTTTTGAGGTCGTCTACGCATTCGGAAATGCTTTTTCTTTTGATGACGATATCATCGACGTACAATTCAACTATCTTGCCGATATGGTGCCAGAATAGTTTGTCCACAATCCTTTGATATGTAGCTCTTGCGTTTTTCAATCCGAACGACATCTTTTTGTAAGCAAAAATGCCGAAGTCCATGATAAAAGCAGTTTTGCAACCTTCCTCTTCATTCATTAAAACTTGGTGATAGCCTTTGTAAAGATCAAGAAAACTAAAGATTTTGAAACTTACTAAGGCTTCGACTTTTTTTATCTATGTTAGGAAGAGGATAATAATCTTTGGGACAGTGCTTGTTTGGATCTGTATAATCTATGAACATCCGCCACCCCTTCCTTCTTCTTGATCATGACCGGATTGACTATCCATGTCGAGTACTTCACTTCGAAGAAGACTTCGGCATTCAGTAGCTGGTGGACTTCGTCGCGAATGACTTGGTTTCTCTCAGCGGTGAAGAGTATTTGCTTTTGTCTTATAGGTCGGACTGCGGGATCAATATTTAGCCGGTGTGAAATTATGTCTGGAGACTCTCCCGTCATGTCCAGCGGAGACCATGCAAAGACATCTCGATAGGCCCTGAGGAGTTGAATTGTCTAATTCCGGAACTGAGTCGTTCCGACAAAGCCAATCTTGACAGTCCGAGCCTGGGTCGTTTTCGTATAGTGGTACTTCCATTGAGTCCGAGCCAATCTTGAGTTCGTCTACCTCCAACTCCTCAGGCTGCTGTGATTGCTATGCTTGATAATGCCGAACTGAAGGTTCGACATTTTTTTAGAGCAATTTGCATGCATTCCTTTGCTCTCTTTTGGTCTCCTCGGATGGATGCTATCCCTCCCTTGGTAGGAATTTTGACCATTAGATGGTATGTTGAACATACCGCACGGACTGCATTGAGCCAGTCTCTTCCAAGGATAATATTGTACAGAGAGCGAGCTTTTACTATGAAAAACTCGATCACCACAGTGGAACTGGTAGGAGCCTTCCCCACAGCAACGGGAAGGCGGATGACTCCCTCTGGGCAGGTATCTTCTTGCACGAAGCTTTTTAGAGGGAGTAGGGCCGAATTTAGGCGCACAGGATCGATTTCCAGCTTGTTAAAGCATTCTTTGAAGAGAATGTTGACTGAAGCACCGGTATCCACAAACACTCTATGGATAAGTTTGTTCGCCACTCCGGATGGGATGGCGATAGCATCTTGGTGCGGCGAGATGGCCGGCACTAGATCCCCATCAGAGAAGGTAATGACTTCCTCGGTATTGGAGTTCGTCATCATCCCCCTCGGGATCCTGTTGCTTTTGCTTTTTGTCATTTGAGAGAGCGCAGTTCGTCTTCCCCTGTCTTTTCTTTTCGGTTTTTATCGCCGGTCTTGATATTTTTTCAATGCTCCCGTCGTGCCGTTGATTTCGTCATCGGCTTCGGTTTTTCAAACATCGCTTAATGGAGTTCGAAAATTTCCGCCCTTGACTTGGTCAGTGGCGCATATTGAGGCTGGGGCTTCTCTAGGTTAGGACAAGGTCTTAATCTGGACAGTATTGGCCCTCTTTGGAGTATGTAAAAAGCACTCCGGGGAGGGCGTCCTTGGTCGCCGCGATCCTCATTCTTTTTCTTCTCACCCCGTACTGAGCTGTCCAAGGTCTACTTTCGTCGGTCCGCCTCGTCGACTTAGGCGAACTGGTCTGCAATGTCCCACATTTCCCGTGTGGTTTGCGGGTTGCTTTTAACAAGCTCTTTGAAAAGAGCTCCTGGCAGAATTCCATTTTGGAATATCGAGATCACAAGTAGATCATTAATATCATCTACTTGGAGGCAGTCCTGATTGAACCTCGTCATGAAGTCGGTGATCTTCTCGTCACGACCCTGACAGATTGACAATAGCTGTGCCGAAATGGCTCGGGCTTCGGCCTTTTGGAATAACCTTCTGTGGAAGGCTACAATCAAATCTCCATATTATCTGATACTGCCAGGGGGCAGGCTATCAAACAATCTCCTTGCGTTCCCGACTAGTAATTCCGTGAACAGCTTGCACATGTGCACCTCATTGAGGCGCTGATTGACCATGTTGTATTGAAACCGGCCAAGGAAATCATGAGGGTCCACTTACCGTCATAAGATAGTGGAGGGACTTTGTAGTTGTTGGGGAGAGGAGTCTGTAATATGTCGTCCGAAAAGGGAGTTCGGAGTGCTCCATACACTCCGAACCCCTCGTTACGGACCCGTGATGGTGAGCGGTGCTGCTCATGATGGTGGTGAGTGGAGTGCTCATTAAATACCTGTATTAATTTCAAGAATAATTGTTCTTTTGAAATTATTTTTCTGTGACGTTACATTTTCTACACACTATTTTTGGCATTAAAGTGCATTCACTATGCACTTAACGCATGTGTGTGCATAATACAGGTAGTCACGTCAATCAAAAAGACTTGAAATGGCACATATCATACCCCTATAGGCTATCCCACTAGCTTAATCCTGACCATTGAATCAGAAAGCAATATTTTATGCCGCTCATCCAGCCGTTGATGAGACTGTTAGGATATCTAATTTTGCGTGCGTATCAAGTCAAGGAGTTATTTCTATGATATCGGATCTCAAGGGATTGCCAACCGCAGGATCTTCGGAGCTACTGTTGTTAAAGATCAAGTTCCAACCGTTGAATATGAAATGTTTTGCCTATAAATCATTTCATCTAAAGCTCTCATATCTCATTCCTCATTGAGCCTTAAACGCAGAAAACCCTATCTCCAATGTCAACCCGTTGGATGCCCATCCAAACACCATCAAATCTCTCAGTTCTTATTTCCAAATTGTTCTTTCACCATTGCCAACTTGTTCTCGAAAGTCACTTGAACAACATGATCGCTCACCCCAGTTCTCAAAAAGCCTTACTCAAGAAAATTCTCTCTGCCTTTGATGATGTCAAAAAGGGGGGATATAATGGATTCCAGCATGGAAACCAGGGGAAGATGACCACTTGAAGGGATTCAGAGGAGTAATAAGGATGAGGATAATGGAGACTATCCTTGGCGATCAATGGAGTTGCTGGCGGTGGAAGACAGTTTTGCAGGTGCACATATGAGATAACTTGGTACATGGAGTAGTTATCTCAGGGGGAAGATTTGTTGAAGAAGAAACCATTCTTTGCCCCGCTAGAAGCGAAGAAAGAGTTTGTGGAGCCAGCTTCATCAGCGCCATCGATCTCTTTCTTCTTATACTCTAGCTAAGCATGCGTTGATGGTGAGGGTAGGGATAAGAAGAGCCAAGGAAAGTGCCTTACTTCCCTATTGGATGGAAGACAAGAGGAAGATGAGATATGACGAAGAAGGAGTTATAAGGTTGGAAGTGCTGGAGGCAAGAATGATTGGAAGAATGCTTTCATCCAGCTGAAGTGACGAGGAAGTAACCAAGGACAAGCTTCGCCTTCAGAGTCTGGACGTGCTTTGTATTAGTTAGCAAAGCATGAGCTTCCCATGCTGTAATTGACATCATCAAAATTAAAATTATTATAGAATTTCTTCCAAGTTTTGATGTTTGTCTTCTAGTCTTAGTTATAATGAAGCTTAGCTTTGGCATCTATCAAAAATGGGGAAATTGTTGGAATATTTGTTTAAGGGGGAACTTCTTATGAATATAAATTTATTTTGATGATCCCAAAGCTTCCAACAACTTATTCATTTCCCTTATTTTTTTTGATACACAGTTGTAAAATTTCATGTATATAGAAAGCTCATATGTTAGGGAGCTTCACATTTGTCAAGTGTATCTTTTCAAAAATCTGCCAAGCGAAGTGAAGGTGAAGACTTAGCGTTTTATCTCTAAGTAAGCAAGTGATTCGCTCAAGCGATAGGGAATCGCTCGTTGATTTTGCTCCCTGCATCCGCTATCTCCAAGCGACTGCTCATGAAGAAAGCTTCTCAGCTCAAGCGAAGTCATATTTCTGGAAAGCAATCAAGGTGCCAAGCGAAGCAGCCCTAGCACAGTGCTGCCGTCTATAGCAAAGAAGAATGCAACCAAGCTCGCCTGCAGAATCAAGCGATCACTTTACCGTTCAGCTTGCCCGATTCTATCCAAAGCGATCCCAGTGCTTTGAGATGACGTGCCGAAATCCTGGAGAAAGGTTCTGACACAATCACGTGGTTCAATTCAAAATTCAAATTAAAGGCAACACTTTCGGAGGTTGAAAAGTCAAAGTGTGACTTGGACATACGGGATTGGGCAACGGATTCTACTGCTGCGGCTACTGCAAAAAGTGAAGATTTGGTGTGACAAACCATACTTTAGCCTGCAACAAATCGTACGAATATGAAGAAAAGCCGATACGATGAAGGACTATGTGAGACACCAATTATCTTTTTTTTTTGAACAAATTTAACAAGAAATTTAAAGGCCGCGTCACAGGGGACTCGAACTCGAGACCTTTGGTCTCGAAAATAACCCCTTACCAATAAGCCAAGTGTTACTTTTTTCGTGATATGCGAAATGTTTAAAATGTCCCTGCATCCCCCAAAATAGAAAATGATGCACGAGCCGGTTCGATTCAGTCTGATGCATTTATTCTTTTTCTTTTTAATAATACTTTTGGGTTTATTTTCACTCTCTGATATATTATTTAAACTAACATCAATTTTTTAAAATTTGCTTAATAAATTCTTTCACATTCCAACATAAACATAATTAATTTTAATTGTTTTACAACTAAATTGGTTAAAATTACGACAATCAAATTGTTGAAATTATATATATATATAACTAACAAAAAAAAAAGTGAGAAGATGACGAGTCCTATTGTATCCTTTGTTGGTAGCAGAAGCAGATCACAATCTTAACCACTGGATGTAAATTTCACATCTCAATTAAATACTACTACCTCATTGCATTTCATTAAATAGTAAGTAATATAATAAAATAATAGCCCTAAATTTATTATCTATCCTACTATATAATAATTATTCACCCCATAAAAATAGAAAGTGTTAACATTTCGTGATATGCGAAATGTCTAAAATAACCACGCATCTCCTAGAAATAGAAAGTGATACAAGGTACCCGGATTCTTCCCGGCTGATGCATTTATTATTTTTCTTTTTAATTCTACTTTTGATCGTACTCTCACTCTCAGACCCAATAGCCTTTATTTTTAATTTGCTTGATAAATTCCTTCAACGCAAATACAATTTATATTCAATTGTTATCGCCACAACAGCTAGGCCCAAGCACGAGGCCCAACAAAGATGGACCTCGATAAGAGCTCGGCGCAATGCTATTCGGCCCGAA
>JAOWBJ010046049.1:0-10475 GCA_028566335.1 Monarda citriodora
GCATATTGTTTGGTCGTATCATAAATTTGGCATCAGAGCCACGTCAACTCTTGTTGGTCGTGGTTCAATCCAATTCGCGTGTGTGAAACAATAGGGGCAAAAGTTATCGATTAAAAAAAAAGGTTTCAGTCAAAAAAAAAAGAAGAGAAAAAGACCGAATAAAAAAATTTTAAAAAATCAAAAATAAAAATAAAAAAAATTCGAGGCCCTATTGTTTCTGGAAATTTCTGTTCTTCTGTGATCTTGATTTGCTTCTGAAATCGTCTTTGTCGTCTTTGTTTGAGTTTTTGTCGTCTGTCTTCGTCGAATAGCGATTGGGAGGTCATACAGCACTTGGGAAATTCTGGGAATTTTTTTTGTGTTTTGAATTCTTGAAAATTTTCGAAAATTGTGGTAGACTAAGTTTCTCTTGTTAACGACCAAGTTTGAGGAGGAGGTGGAAATAAAGCTGCAGACTGATGAAATCCTAAGTGGATTTGGGCCGAAGTGGACTAAGGAAGAGCTTGATGCTTTCAATGAGATGAAGAATATGCTTTATGCCCGCTCTGGGGAAGAGATCATGAAGCAGCTGGAGGCGAAGAAGGCAAAGTAGGTAGAAGAGTTTCTACCTGAGCAGTATAAGGAAGAATGGACAAAAGTGGAGAAGGACTTCATTCGACAACTATATTTCTAGAAGACTTGCAAGCTGGAGACAACCCACAAAGCCTTGTGGTCAGTCATCTTGGACAAGGTTGTTAGCGGATTCATCATGCCCCCGACGTGAAGAACGCTTGAGCCGCCCCTCATTGCAGGTCAGAATATCATTGATAGGCATGCAATAGAGCGAGAAATCTGGGAGGTGCTTATGCTACACAATCATTGGCCGAATGCAACCCACATGCAGTACAGAGATGCAAGCTCAAGGTCTACGATTCCTATGGAATGAGTCCTCCTAAGCACACTGAAAGTTAAATGTATATATTGCTTTGTTTCCATTGATTTCTTAGTCTTAACGTGTAAATTGCCCTATAATATCATTTCAATATTAATGGAATGTTTACAATCGTTTTTTCCCAGACAACATCTTATTATTCGACTATCTTTTATCGCTTTGTTTTTTATAGTGATACTAGATAAGGGAACATATATTCCATATCGCGCTAACATTTCCTTTTCCCTGTCTTAAAGCGAATTTTATCAAGCATTTCTTCTTTACGAATTTTTAGCGTTAAGGGGGGAAGTCGCTTTACCTGAAGGAGGTTAAGTAGTTTTTTAGCATTAGGTCTTACTTTAAGAGGGAAACTGTTGTAAAAGAAATATATTCTCAAAAAGGGAAATTGTTAGATAGTATTTTTTATGGCTTTAGTATCATCAAAAGGGGGAAATTGTTAGGATATTGGCTTAAGGGGTAGTTCGTTTTCTTATTAGTTTTGATTGGATCCCAAAGCCTTAGCCATTATCTTCAATAATTATTGTGTTTAAGATCACCCTTGATGACCAACTTGTTTTTTTTCATGTCATAGCGAAGCTCATCTGTTAGGGAGCTTCACATTTTACAAGTGTATTTTTAGCTATCATAGCGATATGAAGACTTAGAGAATCTATCATTAAGAGTTGAAGTCTGAAGACTTAGCGTTCACCGCTAAGTAAAAGAGAACGAAGGCTTAGCGTTTTATCGCTAAGAACAATAGTACAGAAGTGGAACGCATAAAGCGAAGCTTCTGACTCGAACTCAAGCGACCAAAGAAAAATCAATTTCACAGTGGAGTTGTCAACCAAACGCTTTAGTTGAAAGCGACTAGTTTCAATCGAAGAGTCCAAGTGATCGTCATCGCTAAGAAGTCGAAAGTAACCACTTGCTTTCTTGGCAAGAAAGCTTTGCAGCATGCCAAAGTCAGAGAAGCGATCCCAATGCTTTTGGTTGACAAAGCGAATATCCCTTTAAAAGGTTCTAACACCTTTTTGGTGTACGTCCCATCACATTAAATTCAGTTGGCACGACTTAGCAGTCAAAGTGCCACATGGACACGCGAGATTGGGCAACAGAAGGAGCATGTCAACTGAAATGCAAGAAGTACAATGCACTGAAATAGCGATACCACGGGCCTGTAAAATTAAAAGTTATTCCTTAAACCTTCCAGAAATCATGGAAAAGCTGCAACAAAAGGACAAAAGAGTCGTTTCACACTATGCCTCTATAACGGGCATATTTGTCTCTTCTCTTATAAATAGGACTACTCAGGGACAAAAACCCTAACTCAACACGTGAATTGCAACCATCTTTCAAGCTCTCGAATACTCAAACCTTCAAGCTTTCAGATACTTATTCTAAGGTCTTAGTATTTTAGATTCGTTGGATTCCTCAACAAACATCTTATTGGTTTGCTAATTAAGTAGTCAAGCAGTCCTTAAACCTTGTTTGATTTAAGGATTTCTCAAACACTCAAGAAAGAGAAGAATCTAACCCTAGTCGTTGTTCTTCATTGTCAAAGGTTCTTCTCATTGTTAGAAAAAGTTGAGTTTGCTTAACTCAAATTTGAAACTGTTTTATTGTCCCCTCGCGAGACCGAAGTCGCTGAGGATTTAGCTTGGTAGGCTAGATCACTTTATTGGGAAGTATAAAACCAAGATTTGTAACTTCACAGGGTAGGTCAATACCCGTACGTTTGTATGCTCACGAGACCGAAGTCATTGATGACTTAACTTGTTGGTTAAGTCACTTCATTAGGAAGTATAAAATCAACACTTATTCTTGCCTAGTTTGGTGAAAGAGTGGACGTAGGAGCTTTAAACCACTAAAAATATGTGTGTGCTTTATTTTTTGCTTTATCGCTTTCAGTCTTTCAATTCGCTTATCATTCACACACACGCGCTTAAAGGTTAAACTAGGTTTTACTAATACCCCGTTTGGTTTGTAGGATTAAGGCGGATTGTATCCTGGATTCAATCATATCCCACGTTTGGATTGAAAGATTGAATCTTGATAGCCTAATCTCACAAATTAACTCCTGGCTCTCCCCTAGGATTAAATCCTAAGATTGAATCTTGCCTATTCTAATCAACCAAACATCTTTCTTTCATCCAGGATTCAATCCCGGGCTCATCTCAGATTTAATCTTACATAATCTAATCAATCAAACCAAACGGTCCCTAAGTCAAGATAAACAAGCGCGAGTCTAAATATGTGCTCACCAACTTCCGCATTTGATTTAACTCTATAGCGGTCGCTTTACAAGCTAGTCTTATAAAGCAGTCGCTTGCATTCTTCTATAAAGCCTTTTTAAGAGGGGTCTTGGGTAAAATTGTTTTAAAAGTTAAAGGAAGCTAAAAACTACCTACACACGTATTCACCCCTCTCCTTTCTACGTGTGACCACTCGCCGCTTTGGGCCAATACACCAAATTTCTACAAGTGCTTTAACTCTGAAAGCAAGTGCTTTGCAAAGCCAGTCTTTGTAAAGCATTTGCTTTATCTTTCAAGCGTTTTTACAAGAGGGGCTTTTCAGGTTATATTGTTTTAAAAAGTCAAAAGAAGTCAATAAATTCTAACCCACGTATTCATCCCCCCTCTCTCTACGTGTGTTACTCGCTGCTACGGGCCAACAATCTAGTAGTCCAAATATTTGGCTACAAAGAACTTCGTATTAGCTTCATCGTTACGGTACTTTTTATTGAGTGTGTGTCACATCTCTTTAGATGCGTTAACTCTACAATACACGCTATACAAGCTATCATCCAATGCACTAAGGATGAAATTCTTGCATAGGTAATCGTCATTACGCCAAGTATAGTAAGCATCTTGAATGTTGAAGTTCAATAATTGCTCACGTGGTGCAGCGGATTCGTCGACATCATCCGCGGTGCCGAGTGCACTCCCAAAAAGGGAGCCGCCCATGTTGTGGATGAAGCCCACATAGGTCCACTTGTGTTGGCTCTAAAAGCCCCCATGGTCGAGCCACTGAAAGCGCTAAAAGTTTCACTAAAATTGGAACCTACAGTGCTAAAAGAGGGACCCTTTGCCCCACTAAAAGTGGAAACTACAAAGCCGACAGAGCCAGAACCTCTGGTATCCAAAAATGGGTTTTGAAACACCCACGTACTCGGAAAAGGTGTAAAAACCTCCAGTTAAACAGCCAGGTTAAACAGCCAGTGTTCACACACGTTGAAGCAATCGAAAAGCTCGACATGGATGATGTGATTGATGAGGGAATGGTCTCGAACAAGATGTTGTCGCTCATGGCAGGGACAATGGCAGAATCGGTGGAATGGACAACACTTGTCATCATCTTCTACGTTAGTTGGCAAGTGATATTTCGTCTTGCGATCGTAGAAAATACAATGGTGGATCACAAAGAAACTTGTCTGGCATACAAAACTATTGCAACGTAAAGTAAATTACAAAGTATTACTATTCTTATAAGCCGAGTCGATGAAAACCTTCTTTCCGCAAGATGAAATTTGCCCTGGTAGTGTTCATGGTGTATGCGTATCGTCCCTAAAGATAATATGGCTTCGTCTCGGAAATTTGCCCCGGTAGTGTTCATGGTGTAGGCGTATCATCCCTAAAGATAATATGGCTTCGTCTCTAACTGTGGGAGTACCGCGAACGGTTAGAGCGGTGAACTAGAGTAAGGTAAGGAAGAGCTCGAAAATGACAAGAGAAAGATGCAATGCAGATAGATATGACTCCAACAGCCACGTTGGGCTGGGATGAATTGCCAAGATTCAAGTCCACGGCCCCGAACCCAAACCCGAGCCCGAGCCGAGCCGGCCGACCAGGCGCGTGTGTGTGCGCGAGAGCCTAAATTCTCTTGTACATTCACTTGGCCCACTTGGTACTATGTCACATGTTCAAACACTTTTAAACACCACACCACATTAATATCTAATCGATGTGGTATAAGTTACACTTCATTAAATAATGCATGAAGTTAACTCCACTCAACTTCAAACTCTTATATCTCACTCACCAAAATTCGATTTTGAAAAAATATGTACACCACGTTCATCTAATCTGAGAATATAACAATAATCTAATATTTAATTTAATTAATAAATTGAATATTAATTATTATATATTTTGGAAAAAAACCCAAAACTCCAAAAACTACAAATACATAACTTTGTGTGGTGTGTGGTGATATGCTAGTAAATTTGACTTTAGTAATATGGAGCACGCCTTTGATTAATTAAAATTTCAATTAAGATACACAAAATGAATTTCATGTTGACCAAAGACAACTAACATTACTGCTTATTATTCACTCTATGTAAAAAAGTTAAAATCAGAAATAGATACATTTTTTGTAGTCATCAAAATGGATGTTCGAGCTAACAAGTTAATTTTAAATTTTGATTAAATTAAAATAGGATTGCTAATCTTATTAGTCAATGCCTCTTTTTTTAGCTCTTGATATTTGAAAAGCTATTCATCCGTAATAGAATAAAAGGTTTCGAACCTCAGAATCCCAAGTGTCCTCGAAAGCCCTATTATGACTTGTTTTAATTGGACCAAACGAACGATCTGATATTCTTTTCTGACTTATGCAATATAAATTTTATTAGAATTTTGCTTTATCCAAAATAATTAATATTTAATATTTAATTTATTTATTAAATGAAATATTATATTATTGTTCTACTCTAGGAATAGATGCATGTGGTGTACACTCAAAATCGAATTTTGGTGAATGAGATATAAGTATTTAAAGTTTGAAATGAATTCTTCATTCTTTGATGTGGTGAGAGTATTGTCCCACCACATTGGAAAAATATCAATGTGGGGAGAATGTTTTTGTCTATATAAACATATGGGCTTAGGAACAAGTATGCTTAATGGGGTGCTTGAGCTTGGGCTCGTGCCCACACACATGGGCCTAAGGATTTGGGCTTGAGTACTATATTTTTTGGACCTCAAAAACTATAGTGTATTGGGCCGATTTGAAGCCCAAGTTTTTAAGCCCAATTTCGTGCTAAGGCCCATCGCTCGTTGGGGCACAACGATAGCTGGACTCAGCAACCTGTTCGGCAGCTGAGTATACCCAGCGACCGCTGGGAGTCAGCAAGCGCTAACTGTGTGTAATAGTCGAGCCTTTTGCCTTTTCAACTTGCCACCTCTCCATTTCTCCACCTTTTTAGTGGAGGATTATTGCTATAATGGCCTTGAAGTACCCGATAAGTAAGATGCCAATAAATAAATAGGCTTTCGTGATATATTTTTTAGCATCAAAGCTATACCAAAACTCTGTCGAATCATTTTGTTTGCATAGAGTCTTTCCTTGTCATTTTGAGCTCTTCCTCACCTCACTCTAGTTCATTGGAGCCTTTGTGTTTCGTGGTGCTACATCTCAAAGGACGAAACCATTTTATCTTTTGGGACGATTCACCAAACCGTGAGCACTACCAGGGCGTATTTCGTCTTGCGGATAGAGGGCTATCCTCGACTCGGTTTGCTATATTTTTGTTTAGAATTTTGCGTTGTAATCTTCTTCAATATTTTCTAATATAATTATATGCCCGTGGCAAGTTTAATATATGTATCACAAGTTCCTTGTAATAGTTTCTAACAATCACAAGACGAAATATGCTTGCCTGACACAGTAGAAAAATATGGCGAGAAATGCAAAGTCCACTGATTCTGATGAGATAAGTGGAGATTTTCGGCTTCTCCAAGCTCGTGGGTTTTTCAAAACCCTTTTGTGACTAGTGGAGGTTCCGGTTCAACCGGCTCCACGTGTGGTTCTTTTTTCGAACGGTTGGTCCCTCTTTTGAGACGGGTCCCTCTTCTAGGAGGGAGGGTCTCTCTTTTGGGAGCGTTGGATCCACTTTTAGTGGAACCGTTGGAGCTTTTGACTCGAATGTTGGGGTTTTTGGAGCCAACAAAAGTGGACCCGTCGGTGGTTTTAGCCACAACGCGGGTGACTCCCTTATGGGAGTGAACTCGGCGTCGAGGGTGATGCCTTCCGCCGATAGGCCACCGAAGTTTAGCGGATCTAACTTCAAAATGTGGCAAAACAAAATGTTATTTTATTTAGCGATATTAGGGTTTGTTAATTTCCTACAGGAAGATGAACCGGCCGCGCCAAGTGAGCAAGATTGAACTTCAACGTTCGTGTTGCTTACGATACTTGGCGAAATGACGATTACATATGCAAAAATTTCATCCTTAATGCTTTGGATGATAGCTTGTATAGTGTGTATTGTGGTGTTAACACATCTAAAGAGATGTGGAATGCACTCGATAAAAAGTACCGCTCCGATGAAGCGTGTACGAAGAAGTTTGTTGTAGCCAAGTATTTGGACTACAAAATGGTTGATAATAAACCATTAATGGAACAAGTACAAGAGTTTCAACTCATTGTAGATGATATCCATGCCGAGGGTATGCGCGCAAGCGAAAGGAGATGACTCTTGAAGACTTGATTGTCTCGCTGCGCATTGAGTCTGACATACATAGGCGAGATGAAGGGGTTTAATATTCCTTGAATTAATCCACACAAATGTGTGTGATTTAAAGTTTGTACAACCTCATGGTGGCAAGAAGTACTTTATCACATGATTGTACAGGTTATAGTAATCTTTATTTATTAAGAGGTAAAGATGTGGGTTTTGAAGCATTAAAGACTTCAAAAATAAAGCAAAGAATGCCACTAAGTGTGGGAGTGTTTGGCGAGAAGTTAATAACGATAAGTCTCGATATTTTATTGACAACATAATACCGTGAGATATTTGATCACAACGGGGGTTATATCTCAGTTGACGACTATGTGAAGTCGTTAGATAATCTAGCGGATCCATTAATCAAAAGGGTTGAACCATGATCAAATAAATAAATTTCTAGAGGGAATGATTGTAAAATCCACAACCTAAGAACTATCGTAGTGGTAACCTAACCATGCGGTCTTGGAAACCCCAAGAACTTGGTTCAATGGAAAAACGAAGCTATCGTGTGATAGAACTCCTCTTACTTATTCCCTAGAGAGCATTTGACTGTTGATTTCTCGCATTGTGGTGAGGTTAAATCATTTTGACTTTTAATGATTCCTAACTACCTCAAGGAGGTTGAGTATGACAAGGTAAACGGTAAAGAATCACCTATGTAAGTGTTGGAAGTGTGGCCGCTTCAAGTGATATACACTTATGAATCCAAAGTGGGGTCCATGGCCAAAACAGATCCAAAACGTGAGTACAAATGAGGTTGAGATGTCTAAGTGTTGACATCATTGTCGGTAGGAAAACTAGTTCAAAGCATAATGCTACTAGGCCGCCTATGTACTCGATGATGTTTAACTAGGGAAGGTTCAAAGCCACAAACTAACTATCTCGATGCTTAGACGTTTCTTTAGGATTGAGCACTTGCATTTGAATACATTTGCATGAGGCTCTCTCACTCATGTGGGGGATTGCTGAATTTTGGTTTATGCAAAATAATTAATATTTAGTATTTAATTAAATTATTTATTAAATTTAATATTATATTATTGTTCTACTCTCGGAGTAGATGAACGTGGTGTACATACTCAAAATCGAATTCCGGTGAGCGAGATATAAGTGTTTAAAGTTTGAAGTGGATTCTTCATTCTTTGATGTGGTGACAGTGTTGTCCCACGTTGGAAAAATATCAATGTAGGAGGAATGTTTATGTGTATATAAACATATGGGCTTAGCAACAAGTGTGCTTAGTGGGGTGCTTGAGCTTGGGCTCGTGCCCACACACATAGGTCTAAGGATTTGGGCTTGTGTACTACTCCCTCTGTCACGTCCCATTAGTCCACCTTTCATTTTTTGTTTGTTCCACTATTAGTCCACTTTCCTTTTTTTTTGTCTCACAAATAATATCATTTTAAAATTCCCTCACTCTGCTTCTTTGGTTTCTGTGCCAAAAGCAAAGCGGACTAATGAGGCGGGACGAAGGGAGTATTTTTTTGGACCTTAAAAAATATAGTGTATTGGGCCGATTTGAAGCCCAATTTCGTGCTAAGGCCCAGCGATCGTTGGGGGCACAACGATCGCTGGACTTAGCAGCCTGCTCGGCAGCTGGGTATTCACAGCGACCGTTGGGGGTCAGCGGGCGCTAGCTGTGTGTAACAGCCGAGCCTTTTGGATTTTCAACTCACCATCTCTCCACTTCTTCACCTTTTTAGTGAAGGATAAATGCCATAATGGCATTGAAGTACCCTACAATTGAGATGCCTATAAATGGACTTGTGCTAGATGGTTTTGTTTTTGTGATATACTTTTGAGCATCAAAGTTATACCGAACTGTCGAAATCATTTTGTTTACATAGAGTCTTTCCTTTTTATTTTGAGCTCTTCATCACCTCACTCTAGTTTGTTGGAGCCTTTGAGTTTTGTGGTGCTACTTCTCAAATGACGAAATCGTTTTATCTTTGGGGACGATACGCCAAATCGTGAGCACTACCGGGGCGTATTTCGTCTTGCAGATAGAGAGCTATTCTCGACTCAATTTGCTATATTTTTGTTTAGCATTTTGCGTTGTAATCTTCTTCAATATTTTCTAATATAATTCTACATCCGTGATAAGTTTAACATTTGTATTACAAATTCATTGTAATAATTTCTAACAATTTTTGTCAATTCTAATCATATATACCATTAACTTTTTCACCAAAAAATAAATACAATTATATGAAAAGAATTATTATTTTAAATCATAGTAAGTGTACAGTCCATGTAATTATGTAAACATCAGTGGGGTTTTACATGAATAAAACCCAGTATAAGAAAAGAGGTAAAAGTTATTTATACTACTATATAATAATTCTAACACCCCCTATAATTAGAAATTGTTATACTTTGTCATATTTGAAATGTCTAAAATATCCTTGCATCCCCTAAATAGAAAGTGACGCAATACAGATTCGGGTTCGATTCCTGTCTGACGCATTTATTCTTTTTTTAAATTCTAATTTTGGGCATACTCTCACTCTCAAGCCCAAAAGCTATTATTTAAATTAACATCTAATTATTATTTTTAATGTTCTTAATAAATTCATTTACATTCCAACACAATCACAATTTATATTTAATTCATCCCGATGCAAGGCGCGGGCAACACGCCAGTTATTCCTAATTTTTTTTATTATTTTCTTCCTTCTATCGTCTCACAGTCAATTTTACTTTTTTCAAGACTCGGCAGTCTTGCTCCTGAGTTTAAAAAACGAAGAAAAGGGAAGGAAAATGAAGGAAATTAAAAATGATTTCCTTCCAAGACTTGCTCCCGAGTTTTTTTTACGAAGGAAATGGAAGGAAAGGAAGGGAATTTTTTTTAAGATTTTCCTCGTTTGCAATCTGCTCACTTTTGGGAGGAAACAAGAGGAAAGAAATAGCTATTTTTTATAATCCCAATCTTACCCTATTCTCTGTAACTTCAAACGCGTTCTTCACTTTCTCTCTCTACAGCAACGTATACTACCGAAGATCCGGTTTTTTAATTTCACGTAGCATCCCAAAAATCATGATACTATAATTCTTAAT
>JAOWBJ010046160.1:0-10475 GCA_028566335.1 Monarda citriodora
ATCCACCCCTATAAATATAAATCTTAACATTTTGTCCGAAATGTCCAAAATACTCCCGTTTTTTATTAAAAATGAAAAGTAATGTATACTACTATATAATAATTATCCACCCCTATAAATAGAAATGTTAACATTTTGTCACATGCGAAATGTCCAAAATTCTCCCGCTTTCTACTAAAAATAGAAAGTAATGCACAGTACAGACCCGGGTTCGATTCATGCCTGGTGCATTTATTTTTTTTCTTTTTTAATTCTACTTCTGGATTTACTCTCACTAGGCCCAATAGCTATTATTTAAACTAACATCTAATACTTATTTTTAATTTACTTAATAAATTTATTCACATTCCAACACAAATACAATTTATATTTAATTCTTCACTCCGCAACGCGCGGACAACACGCTAGTATTATAATATTGATGTACATATAATTGCATACATATTTGTATATTATTTATTATTCAATACTCTCATTTTTATAGGCATATTTTCTTGTGTTACTTATTTAGATTTAGATTATACATCATTTATTCAACTAATAATAATAAACTATATATATATAGCTATACTTACTATATAATAATTATCGACCCCTAAAAATAGAAATCTTAACATTTTGTAATGCCCAAAATACTCCCGCACCCCCCAAAAATAGAAAATGATGCAAGATACAGACCTGAGTTCGATTCCCGGCTGGTGCATTTTTTTTTAATTCTAGTTTTAGGCATGCTCTCTGATAGAGACTCCAACTAGATTGGTGAGGACGTGCTAGACAAAGACACCAGCCATACTTTTGAGGATGTTTCAGCGGAGGAAAGTAATTCTGTGCATGGGACGCATGACGAATCGCGACCTCGAAGAACTGTGCGGAAGCTGGCACGCTTTCAAGACTTTGTTTCCAAGTAATTCATTGTGTTAGTTATTATATTAGTAAGTCGTTAGTTTCTTGTTTATTCATAAGATTAATGGGCTTTTGTAATAGTTTTGGGTCGAGCGTAATTATAAGCTCTTTTACGAGTTTCTTGTTGATTCTTTCCTGTATCGCATAAGAGAGTCGAATCAACCAGGGTCCTTAGTATAAATAGGGTGTTTGCTTTCGTAATCCAGTAGAAGAGAAAATTCGCAAAAGAAGTTTATTTCCTTGTTTTTATTTAATGTGGTTTTTTTTTTCCTTGAGCTCCAAGGGTTCTCTGAAACCCTAAAGGCCGCCTCCTTCACAAGTTAGGGAGTAAATCATTAACAAAGTGGTGCTTCATTCTTGTGCTCATGGCTCCATCGCACACCACCCCCGCAACGTCATCGACGATGGCTCCTCCGTCTTCTGGCAGTTCGGTATCTTCTCTGCCACCGGATGTGGCGGCTCTCATCATGCAACTGGAATCTCGTATCCTCGCTCAATTGACCGTCAGGATGGACGCGTTGGAATCTCGCCTCCATGCCGACCGTATTGCCGAAATGATCTTCACTACACGTCCACCCCCTGAGCCGCCATCGTCGTTTGTCACGTCTTCCATTCCGGCGTTCTCCACGCCGTTGATCTCCAGTGGTCCTTATGTACCACCAGGTCCTGGACCATCTTTTTCCGCATTCTCTATGCCTTATGATTCTCACGACCAGGAACGCCATGTCAGCTTTGGTCACGGCCGTGACTCTCTCTACCGCACCAATGGGTTCCATGATCATGATAGCCCTCGTTCCTTCGAACGAACCAGTCGGATTCAGACAGTTGACCCGGCATCTTGTTGGAGCCACCCTGGTTCACGCACGCACGGCGGCGGCTACAACTCTGATTCAAACACGCCCCGCGCTCGCGTGGACCCCACGTTTCGATGGTAATGATGCTTCTAACTGGACTCGTAACATTCATTATTATTTTGATCATTTGGGCACACCTCATGACCAACGTTTGCATTTTGTTTTGCCGTTGTTCGATCCACCGGCGGCAGATTGGATTTGGAATTACTCGGAGAGTAATAAGTTTATCTCATTGATGGATTTCTTGGAGGACGCCAGGCATCGTTTTGACCCTCTCTACTTTCAGAATCACTTGGGTCTTCTTTCCAAGTTATCACAAACTGGATCTGTTGAAGAGTATCAGTCCTCTTTTGAAGCATTACAGAACAATATCAAGGGCTTGCCGGAATCTGCCCTTCTTGACATGTTCATTGCAGGATTAAAACAACCTCTTCAGTGGGAATTACAGCTACACCAGCCTTCCTCCTTGGCTTCTTGTCATGTGGACGCGGGTTCCTCTTCGTTTGTCCCCTCTCGTCGGCCTTGGGTTCAGCGCGAGCCGCACTCCAATTCTGCGCCAGCTCATTCGGTAACCCCATCGTCCTTCATTCCGACGGCTACTCCACGGCCCCAGCATACACAACCGCAGACGTCGTCTATCTCTCGATTGTCTATTGTGCGTGTTCCAGCGGCGGTAAAAGCAGAACGCACAAAGAAAGGTCTATGTTGGCTTTGTGAGGAAAAATGGAACTCGAGTCATGTCTGTAAAAATAAATTCTTGGCCTACATGGGAGAGGACGATGATGACGAGTGTGAGGAGGAGTCCGAGCCACCTCCAGATGACACGGTTATTACTGAGGATCTATCTCACCTTCGTTTGATGCATGGGTCGCCATCGTCTAAGACAATCTATTTTGAAGGGCACATGGTGGCATGTTCCGTGGCTATTTTGGTGGATACAGGGAGTTCCCATAATTTCATCCACCCTCGCCTTGCGGAGAAATTATGCTTACCTCTCACGCACATTCGGGCTTTCCGTGTTTATGTGGGAAACGGAGAATCCCTTGTGTGTTCGCATGCTAGCCTTCAGACTCTGTTAACTCTACAGGGACATGATTTTCTCGTTGATTTTCACATTTTGGCAGTTCATGGACCGGAGGTTATTTTAGGGATGCCTTGGTTGGAGACGCTTGGAGAAGTTACACATGATTATATTCATAAAACTATGTCTTTCCATCATAATGATGAGAAAGTCTTATTGCATGTGATCCCCAGCCAACCACACCATCTTTCTTTACATGGCCTTGCGTTACATCTTGCTCGAGCAGCTATCGGCGAATTGTATGAGCTCACGATTTCAGATTCCGGCGATGAGCCTTCGACCTCTACCGACTTGGTCGTTTTCCCACCAGACACTCCAGCTGCGGTGTTATCTGTTCTTCACCATTTTAGTAGCGTTTTCAAGCTGCCGACAGCCTTGCCCCCGCCTCGATCATTTGACCATCGCATTCACTTAGTGTCTAACGCCAAGGCCATCAATGTACGACCTTATCGGTATCCATACTTCCAGAAGAACGAAATTGAGCGCCAAGTACGGGAGATGCTTGATCAAGGGGTCATCCGCCGAAGTCATAGCCCTTTCTCGTCACCTGTTTTGTTGGTTCGAAAGAAGGATGGCACATTCCGCTTCTGTATTGACTACAGGGCTCTCAAAAAAGCCACCATACTCGACCACTTTCCAATCCCGACCACCGATGAACTTTTTGATGAATTAGGCGCGGCGTGCTACTTCTCCAAATTGGATTTACGATCCGGGTATTACCAAATTTGGATGCATGACTCCGACATCTACAAGACTGCCTTCCGTACCCATGACGGCCACTTCGAATTTTTAGTTATGCCGTTTGGTTTGACGAATGCCCCCTCAACTTTCCAGGCTGCGATGAACAGTATTTTTCAGCCCCATCTTCGGAAATTTGTAATCGTCTTCTTTGACGATATTCTGGTCTACAGCCCATCATTAGACACTCATGCCACTTATCTCTCCCAAGTGCTTCAGATTTTGGAAGATAATAGCTTTTAAGTGAAGCTATCAAAATGCACCTTCTGTCGTGCGAAAGTGGACTACTTGGGACATTTCATTGCTGGTGGTAAATTGATCGCTGACCCAGAGAAAATAGATGCCATGGTGGCTTGGCCTACCCCATCGAATTTGAAGTAGCTCCGCGGGTTTTTGGGTCTCACAAGATACTACCGTCGGTTTATCGCTCACTAAGCCCAAATTGCGGGACCCTTGACTGATCTTCTCCGCAAGGACTCCTTTAAATGGTCTTCGGCAGCTGATGAGAGCTTCATGGCTCTTAAGAAGGCTATGACAGCCGCCCCGGTCCTCCGCCTCCTCGACTTCGCCAAGACTTTCTACCTTGAGAGCGACGCATCGAATTTTGGCATGGGGGCAGTCCTCACCCAAGAAGGCCATCCCATTGCCTTCTTCAGCAAGAAGTTAGGTCCTCGCCGTCGCAGTACGTCGACGTACCGTAAGGAGCTTTATGCGATAGTAGAAGCGGTGCAAAAATGGCGACAATACCTTCTTGGACGAGAATTTATCATACAAACTGATCAGAAGAGTCTCCGGGAATTTCTTCAGCAAGTCATTCAAATGCCGGAGCAACAACTCTACATTCGGAAACTCATGGGATTCAAATTCCGAATTGAATATAAAACGGGAGCTTCAAATAGGGCTGCTAACGCTCTATCACGACGTGATGAGGATGACGCCGCGCATCTCTTGGTTGCAATGGCGCAGCCCATTCCGGATGTTATTGACCTCTTGAAAGGTGAAATGCACACTTTAGCTGATTTGATAGCGCTTCGGCAGACCATCGAAGAGGGCACAACTGATCCTCATTTCTCGTTGGATTCGGGACTCATCTATCGGGTCCGTCGTATTGTGGTGAGTGCTATTTCGGCCGTCAAGTCCGCCCTCCTATATGAATACCATAATACGCCAATGGCTGGCCACTCGGGTTTCGAAGGAACCTTGCGGCGCATTGCTACTATGTTTTATTGGCCCAATATGAGCAAGGAGGTGAAGAGCTACGTAGCTTCCTGTCTTGACTGCCAGTCGACGAAATACTCCACACAGAAACCTGCTGGCCTCCTCTAGCCGTTGCCAATTCCAACTGCCGTATGGGACGACATCTCCATGGATTTTATTACGGGCCTTCCACCTTCGCGAGGATATTCCACGATCATGGTCGTTGTCGATCGTCTCTCTAAGTATGCCCTTTGCAGCCTTACCCGCACGTTTTGATGCTCTTCGGGTGGCTCGGTTATTCATTGATACGGTCGTGAAGCATCATGGGTTTCCACGGACGTTAATATCGGACAGAGACCCTTTATTCCTTAGTGAGATTTAATCTAATATGCTCACGCTCAGTGGCACGAAATTGAGATTCTCGACAGCTTACCATCCTCAGTCTGATGGTCAAACTGAGGTCCGTAATCGGGGCTTGGAGCAGTATTTGCGGTCATTCGTAGCTGATAAGCCTTCGCAATGGGCAAATTTCCTGCCTTGGGCCGAGTTGGCCTTGAACTGTTTCCATCATGTTGGGTTGGGCATGTCTCCCTTTCGTGCACTTTATGAACGCGACCCCCCTGATCTCATTGCGTCTTCTCCCACTCGATCCACTCCTCCTGAAGTTGCTACACTTATCTGCCAAAGGGGTAAGCTCCTCGTTACACTTCGGCGCAACCTAGAAAGAGCCGACTTCAATTGCAAATCGTGGACGACGTCATGATGAATTTGACGTAGGTGATTTGGTCCTCCTAAAGCTTCAGCAGTATCGCCTACGCTCGGTTGCAAAACTATTGTCTTCGAAGCTTAGTCGGCGTTATTACGGACCATTTGAAATTTTGGAGCGCATTGGCCCCGTGGCATACCGTTTAAGCTTACCAGACGGCGCTCGAATCCACAACGTCTTCCATGTGAGTCTTTTACGGCGCTTCGTGCTTTCGGACTCAGGGCGTGCTATTTCTCCGTTCCCAACGGAGCTCGAGGGTCATCGAGTCCTGCTTAAAACCATGGGCATTTTGGGTACGAGAACTGCCCTTCTGCGTGGTGTAGCCGTGGACCAAGTTTTGTTGCAATGGGATGCTGCTAATGAAATTCCTCCTACTTGGGAGCCTTTATCCATGGTAAAATCTTGTTTTCCATCCCTCCTTGTGGACAAGGAGGTTCTTATGGGGGCGGGAGTTGATAGAGACTCCAACCAAATTGGTGAGGATGTGCTAGACAAAGATACCACCCATACTTGTGAGGATGTTTCAGCGGAGGAAAGTAATTATGTGCATGAGACGCATGGCGAATCGCGACCTCGAAGAACTGTGCGGCAGCCGGCACGTTTTCAAGACTTTGTTTCCAAGTAATTCATTGTGTTAGTTATTATATTAGTAAGTCGTTAGTTTCCTGTTTTTATTCATAAGATTAATGGGCTTTTGTAATAGTTTTGGGTCAAGCGTAATTATAAGCTCCTAACGGGTTTTCTTGTTGATTCTTTCCCGTATCGCATAAGAGAGTCGAAGCAACCAGAGTCCTTAGTATAAATAGGGTGTTTGCTTTCGTAATTCAATAGAAGAGAAAATTCCCAAAAGAAGTTTATTTCCTTGTTTTTATTTGCTGCTTTTTTTTTCCTTGAGCTCCAAGGGTTCTCTGAAATCCTAAAGGCCGCCTCATTCAGAAGGTAGGGAGTAAATCTTAACACTCTCACTATCAGGCCCAATAACTATTATTTTTAATTTGCTTATAAATTCCTTCAACGCAAATACAATTTATGTTCAATATTTCCCGCCGCAACGCTCGGGCACGACGCTAGTATATATTAGATAATGCATAATTAATCATTTTTAGTTGTAGTATTTATTTTGAATCTTCCGTTTTAATATAAGTAATACTAGTATTTTGTTTTTAAATTCCTCACGATTGATTAGTAGTGTTTTGAAATTTTCACAATAAAGATCCTGTGAAATTTTCACCATTCAGTGCTATCAGACTCCAATTTAGGCTGCTGCTGCTATCAGACAATATTGGTACTGAATGTGATTTAATTTCCACACATCAAATTCAAAAATCCTAATTTAGTTATAGAAAGCAGAAAAGAAAAGTGTAGTTAAAGAAGCATGGAGTGAAAAACACGCACTGTTTTTATAATCCCATCCAGCTCCAAAGCAGACAAAGAACACAAACTCCATCCTCCTCGTACTCACGAAACGAATTTCCCAAATCTGCAAATCCAACTCCGCCTATTTGCTTCATCTCTCCGCAAAGCACACCCCCCAGAAAACAAACAAATGATTGTATATATATATACTCCACGAGAATCGGGCGACCTATGCTATCATCACCAATATAATTAAGTAACTAGAAAATGGCCGAACCATCATGGGTGATCAACATCAATAAGGAGCTGGAGAGGCTCCCCAACACCTCCGAGGACTCGTCGCACTGGAGCAAGCATTCCATCTACAGGATCCCGCCCTCCGTCACCTACATCAACACCCGTGCCTACAAGCCCCAGATCATCTCATTGGGGCCCTACCACCATGGCTCGCCCAACCTCCAGCCCATGGAGGAGCACAAGCACCGCGCCCTCCTCCACTTCCTAAAGCGCTCCGACAAGCCCCTCCAGACATACGTCGACGCTCTTGCCCCCGTAGCCCAGGACCTCATGGACGCCTACGACCAGCTGAGTCCCCAGTGGCTGGACACCGATAGCTTCCTTGAGCTCATGATTGTGGACGGCTGCTTTATTCTTGAAATACTGCGCGTTGCCGCTACTACTCCTACTGGCGGCGGCGGCGCGCACTTACCACCGCCGGCGGTTCCCCCCTTTCCCGGGGAAGAGCAGGGTCGGGGGCTGCCGGATGAGTGTGCAGTTAGAGATTACGCGGCGAATGATCCGATATTCAGCAACCACGGGAAGCTGTATATTGTTCCGTACTTGAAGAGGGATATGCTGATGCTGGAGAACCAGCTGCCCTTGATGGTGCTTGAGAAGCTTGTCCACGTTCAAAAAGACAAGTCGCTCAAGGTACGTACACACCATATATTCTATATTCAACTTTCAAACATTTATGTCCAAATTCAATTTTGAGAATATAGTATTGATAGGAATATTATTAATTCATTAGTATTGATTTAGTATATTTTTTTGATTTTGCATATCTTTTCTTATCAATTAAATTAGAAATAACTTATAAATAGCTAGTCTCTTTGCAATGTAACACAACAAGAAAAAAAAAAATCAATATCAAAATTCTATTCCTAATCTCACTTATTCTCTTCTCCTCAATCTCCAATTTTCTCCTTCCTTATCTCCTACTTCTTCCCTTCTTTCTGCAACAAATTTCTCCCATAAACCCAACCTCATCTATTACTCTTTTCACCATAGCCACCGCACGATATCTTAACCTTGATTAGGAAGTCTACCCCATTTCTTCATTTGACGCCCATAATCTCTCTCTTCTCATTCTGATTTTTCTTTAAAATATTAAGAGATTTCACTTTAAAAATCATCCTTTCTTCATTTCTTCTTCATTTCTCACGTCGGTTCATCTCTATCTTCTCTGTTCGATTTTTCTCTGTCTCTCCCCCGATCTCAATCTGATTTGCTCCAATCGCCGCAGTGATTTTTTAACGCCGTCGCCGCTGGCGTTCCCATGTTGTTTTAAGTAGGGAGTATTACGTTTCTACATCAAGCTAGCATGAAGCATACATAAGCATCAGACTTTCCCCTAAATTGGAAATTGGTGATGATGATGCAGGACTGCAAAGATCTAAAAAGACACATCCTCAAATTCTTCCAACAAAACGTTCCCGCCAAGAGCCTCGATGAGTTCAACCACTCCCTCCACATCCTCGACATCTACCGGAAGAGCCTCCTCCTCCACGAGCCCCGAAGCAAGAAGAAGCACAAGCCCCCGAGCGCCCACGGCATCCACCACCACCACCGAGGTGGGAGGGACGACATCATCCGCTCCGCCACCGAGCTCAACGAGGCCGGCATCCGCATCAAACGGAGCAAGTCGAGGAGCCTCAGGGACATCTCCTTCCACGGCGGCGTCCTCAAACTCCCCCTCATCGTGGTGGACGACTCCCTCGAGTCCCTCTACCGCAACCTCATAGCCTTCGAGCGGTTCCACGTGGGGGCCGGGAACGACCTCACGTCCTACATCTTCTTCATGGACAACATCATCGACAGCTATAGGGATGTGAGCCTGCTCCACTCGTGCGGGATTGTGCAGAACGCGCTGGGGAGCGACAAGGCGGTGGCGAAGCTGTTTAACTCGTTGTCCAAGGACATCACCCTCGACCCCGAGAGTAGCTTGGATCAATTACATAAGCAGGTTAGTGCTTATTGTCAAAAGCCATGGCATAAATGGAGAGCTAATCTCATGCATACTTACTTCACCAATCCCTGGGCGATTCTCTCCGTTGCAGCAGCCATCTTCCTATTCGCTCTCACCATTATTCAGACTTTTTACAGTGTCTCAGGTTATGTACATCCACCAGCGTAATGCTAGCTTGAATTAATTTTTCACCTAATTAATTAATTTGGTTGTCACGTCACAGCTGATTTGGGTTTTGTGTGTGTGTGGATCTGTGTGTTATCGTTTCATTTTCTGGAAATTAAAGCTTAATTTGTAAAAGAGAAAAGGAGGGATTATGGAGATCTTTGAGATTGAATATTAGCTAGCGATTGTTGTATCTTAAAGTGGACCATACGTACTGTAAATCTAACAAACTCTGCCATCACTGTTCTGTACTACAAAATGATGCAGAATTAATGTGGTAAGTGAAAAAACTAGGCAAAGCTATCAAAGGATGGATTATATATAGAGTCCTGATCTGATCATGACCTAAAACTATACTCAACTCAACAATATCATATCTATCCTTACAGAGATTGCATGCAGGTCCTGTTTCACCTGCAAAGTATTCACAATTGTCAAATAATTTATCACCTAAATTAACTAATTAAGCAAATCATCAATTACAAAATAGCAACCAACAACTTACTTCTTTTTAGATTTAACTTTAAAATGTTGTGTTTAAAATATTTATTTCTTGGCCTACAATATTAACTTCGGACATAGTCGGAGCAAAGATCTTCCAAAACATCTTAATACGAAAATAATAATTTCATGCTGTATTTTTTATACAGTGCATATGTCGAATCTGCAGTAATAGTAAACATTAGTTGTTTATTTGCAGTATTTCAAAAAATATTTGTAAATGGATGACTTTTTCTAGTTTCTCGGGAGAATAATATCGTACTATTATTCTTTCTATTCTTTCTGATTTCGGAGGCTATATTTCTAAGCATCTTGTGATTTTCAACATTTTTTAGAAAATAATTAACAATAAATATATAATTAGTGAACTATTATTGTTATTAATAAATTTAATTAAATTTTCTTAAGAAATAGTATTTATTTACATATAATAAAACATATAATTTCAATAATATTACTTTTTCAAATTAAGAGGGGTGTATTGAATTGAGATTTTGTACAATTTTTTTGGACTTTAAAAAGTATGTGGATTTAGAAAATCTATAAATTTTACGTAGAGTTTGACTGATTTTTTAATTGATTTACATAGATTTGCATAGACTTTTTAAATTGATTTATATGGATTTTTATAGACTTTCATAATTATTTACATAGATTTGCATAGAC
>JAOWBJ010046270.1:0-10474 GCA_028566335.1 Monarda citriodora
TCGACCATGACCTGCTCAACCTGCACACAAGGAAAACGTGCACAGGGCTAAGTACTTTAAAGCACTCAGTGGACACTATCCAAAATCACTTCATTACCAGCCATACATAAGTAAGAGCATAGGGATTTTAGAAAGAGCCTAGGCTCATAAGAAACCTTTCTTTACTTAAGTACTTCGTCATATCTGCCCTCAAATAACCCGATCTAGGGAGGTTGGCGACCTCAACCTAGAACCTCAATCGCTTGCATCAGAAAAGCGAACCTTAAGTGCACTACCTGAGCAACACATGTAGAGGTATCCACGGTTCTGGAACTGGAACAGAACCGGCGGTTTCGGTTCCACAATGCTGAAACAGAAACAGAACCGTATAGTAAACGGTTCCGGTTCCGGTTCTATAACCGGCGGTTCCGGTTCCAGTTCTAACCGGTGAGGAACCGTTTTTATTCTCATTTTTTTTTTGGTTTTTTGTTCGATTATGATTGATGTTTCATTG
Organism: Monarda citriodora; assembly: GCA_028566335.1. Classification (NCBI taxonomy): domain Eukaryota; kingdom Viridiplantae; phylum Streptophyta; class Magnoliopsida; order Lamiales; family Lamiaceae; genus Monarda; species Monarda citriodora. Next base: position 494 of record JAOWBJ010046270.1, read on the forward strand.
ATTATAGATAAAAGTTTAATTGCAAGATAATTCAAATTCTGAAATGTAAAAAATACTTGAGAATGTGAGATTGTAAATTATAAATTAAATGATAAAATTATTTAATTTAACAAATATTAAAAAATCATATAAAATGTAATAAACTAATCATATGTTACATCAAATAATTAGTATAAAAGTATAATATTGATACATAAAAAAAAATTAAAACGGTTATGTTCATGTTCTTAACCGAACCGGAACAGGAACCGTCTGCTCCGGTTCCATATTTAAGGAACAGAAACCGAATCGCCTGTTCCGCCAGTTCCTCGAAATGGTTCGAAACCGTCTGTTCCAGTTCCGGTTCCAGATTCGATTAAAAACCGACGGTTCCGGTTCAGTTCCGGTTCTTTTGGGCACCTCTAAACACATGCTCAGGCCGATCGTATCTCAAATCATTGGCACACAGCCGACATATAGACATAATACATTAAACATTAAACTTTATGGCATGGTAAGTTCTTAAAGAAAACATAACATAATCGCTTCAAAATATAATCCGCTCGGCGACTAGTCGTTTGAGGGTTTTAACCCGCTTAGGGTCCTTAGTTAGAAAGTCCACCTTAAGTCGCTTCGGCAGAGGTCGCTTCACAGTCGCTCGCTCACCACTCCTCTTTCACGTACCCTTAAGAAAGTAAGAGCGAATGCACGTATAAGGAGACATTCTTAACCAAGAGCGCAAGTTCGCTCAACTAACTTATCGCTTAGGATCAGAGGTGGGTTTGAGCGATTTTGGCTATCTCTCTTCTTTCCATAAAAGTTCTAGCAGAGTATAACTTATTTCTATATTTCTTTCGAGAAAAGCTCTAACAGAATAGAGTTTCCCTATATTATTCTTTCTAGAAAAACTCTATCAGGATAAGACTTTATAGCATTATCAAAAGAAGGTACATATCTGAACTGGAACAGTTTGACGCTTTTCTTTTGGGAAAGGGATAGAACGTATAGAAGAGTAGTGAAGACAGTGAAGGGTTCTAGACTTCTCTAAGCTGCTTTCCGTGCTCGTTTCTTTATTAAGAAAACTCATTTGTAATAAGGAAATCATAAAACTTTAGCATACTACTTTATTCTAACGTTTGGCTATGGTAACTTGGAAAGACTCTCAATTTTTTTTGAAAGGTGAGTTTTGACAACATGACATGACTTTAGGTTTCCTCAAAATACCAAGGTTTTTCTCCCAAGCATAAACAAAACACCAATATTTTAAAAATGATTTTCTCTCAAGCTTTTAACGTAATACCAAAATATTAAATGAGTCTGGAGAATTTACCTTGAAACTTGAACTTGAACTTGTTCTAAAACTGATTTCCTCCTTTCTCTCGGTCTCACTTTCTCTCTCTAAATTTTAAATGAAGTTTAAGAAATGGTAGCAAGGAAATGAATCCCAAGAGTGGGGATATTTATAGAGGTGTGGTGTACCCTTTTTCCAGAATTAATAAAACTATATTTTTAAAGTAAAGAAAATCGGTATGGCTTTTGCAAAAAATGATGCATAGCACTAGCCAATAGGGTGGTGGCGTGTTGCAGGAAAAGTATGGTTGACTGACACGTAATTAATGAACCTAGCACACTTCTCACAGTCGCTCGCTGACTTACTCTCCTCGAGCGGACTCGCTCTAGGTGCAACCTTCCTCACTCTCAGAATTTGCTCTCTTGCTAAACTCGCTCTAAACTCTTGCTCACCTAAAATCGCTAGCGATCTCAGTTTGAGCGAATTCGCTTGAAGTGACTTCTTGCTCAGCTCGAGCGGACTTATACTCTGCGCTTCAGCTCGCCACAAGCGAACTTCTTCGCTTCGAACCTGATGCGATCTCCGAACCTCCGAACTGTTCGGAGCGGACTCGCTAAGCTTTAAACCCTTTCAATACACACCCCTTAGCGACGATTCTCAAGCGACAAGTGGAAGTCGCTTTAGCACATTAAAGTAAGCTGGAAAATACAAACGTAAATAACATAGAACATAACTCTTATTGGTCTCTCACTTGTACCCTTATTAACACTCCGAGCACCTTAAGTGCTCCACAAAGTAACCTTATTACTTAAATCATCAATGTGAAACCTGATCATTATCTTAAGAAAGAGCTCGTTATTTATTTATAGCGATTTTAAAACTCGGGCTATTACATCCTACCAACCTTAAAAGAAATTTTGTCCCGAAATTTTGCTTATCTACTTAAACAACTCGGGGTACTTCTCTAGCATCTTTTCTTCAAGCTCCCAAGTGGCCTCTTCTTGGCCTTGATGTTTCCACAAAACCTTTACAGAGATGATAGACTTATTTCTAAGATGTTGCACCTTGCGATCTAAAATCGCTTCTAGTCGGCTCTCAGAGCTTAAGTCAGGAGCGAGCTCGATTTCCTCTTGATGGATTATGTGCCTCGGATCGTACACATACTTGCACAGCTGGGACACGTGAAACACATCATGCACGCTACTCAAGCTTGGCGGCAAAGCCAACCTATAGGAAATGGGGCCTATCCTTTCCAAAATCTCATAGGGTCCTATGAAGCGGGGTTCAATTTCCCTCTCATGCCAATAGCACTCCCTTGAGCGGAGATACCTTCAAGAAAACATTGTTGCCTATAGCAAACTCGACTTCGCTTCGCCCTTGATCGGCATACACCTTTTGCCTATCTTAGGCCTCTTTCATTCGAACCCTTATTTGCTTTATTGTCTTAATCATTTCACCGATTGCTTCGGGGCCTAGCGCTTTTCTCTCTCCCTCTCCATCCCAGTAGTGCGGCGATCTACGCTTCCTTCCATAGAGGGCTTCATATGGGGCCAAACCAATAGTCGCTTGGTGACTATTATTATAAGCGAATTCTACCAAAGGCAAAGCGGGCTCCCATTGACCGCTCTGGTCAAACACTACGGTCCTCAGCATATCCTCTAAGGTTTGGATAGTCCTCTCCGATTGCCCATCGCTTTGGGGATGATAAGCAGAGCTAAAATTCAGCTTGGTCCCTAACTCGCTTTGCAAGCTCCTCCGAAATCGCGAAGTGAATTTCGAATTCCCTATCCGAAGTGATCGACTTCGGCACTCCATGCAAATGAAAAATCTCTCGCACATACAATTGAGCGAGCTTTTCAGAAGTGAAGGTTACCACTATCGGAAGAAAATGAGCGTCTTTCGTCAAGCGATCCACTATCACCCATATCGAATTATTTCCTCTTCTCGACTTTAGTAGCCCTACCACAAAATCTATAGCGATATGGTCCCACTTCCACTCGGGAATCTCTAGCGGTTGTAACTTCCTATAAGGGCGCTTATGCATCACTTTCACTTGTTGGCATACTAAGCACCTTCTCACATAAGCGGCGACATCCCGCTTCATTCCTTCCCACCAAAATTTACCCTTGAGATCCTGATACATCTTCGTATTATCGGGGTGAGCGGTATACGGGGTATCGTGGGCTTCACTCAAAATCTCGCCCCTAAGTTCTTCGCTTGATGGTACGCATAATCGTCTGCTCATCGTGAGGGCGTTGTCCGCTTCTTCTCGGAATGCTCCGGGCTTTCCCATTCTCAACTCCGGTCGTCTTTTCTCAAGGACCTCGCCCTTCCTTTGCGCCTCAACAATTCTTCCCCTCAAATCGGGCGCTATGGATAACATAGCGATCACTCCATCGATAGTCTTCGGCGGAGACAACACTTCTAGTTTCATTCTTTGAAACTCTTCTACAAGCGACTTTTCTGACACGACCAATCCTTCCACTGCCTGAAAGCAAGACTTTTCCCGAGAGCATCCTTCCGGTGCTTGAAAGCAAGACTTTTTCCGAGAGCCATCATTCTTGAAGCAAGCGAGCTGAGGCGAAGCCTTGCGGCTCAAAGCGTCCGCTACAACATTAGCCTTTCCCGGATGATAGTTAATCCCACAATCGTAATCCTTGACTAACTCTAGTCATCTCCTTTGCCTCATATTGAGGTCTCTTTGCTCAAAGAAATACTTGAGGCTCTTGTGGTCGGTATAAATCTCGACCCTCACTCCATACAAATAATGCCTCCAAATCTTCAAAGCGTGCACTACGGCAGCTAGCTCTAGATTATGGGTCGGATAATTCTGCTTGTGCGGCTAAGCTGTCATGATGCGTAAGCAATAACTCTCCCATCTTGCATTAGTACACATCCAAGTCCGCTCTTGGAGGCATCCGTGTACAACACGTACTCTCTATTTAGCTCAGGAACCGCTACGATAGGGGCTGTGGTTAACTTCTCTTTAAGCGCTTGGAAACCCGCTTCATATTCCAATGTCCACTCGAATTTCGCTCCTTTGTGTAGCAGTTGAGTGAGCGGTCTCGCTATACGATAAAATCCCTCAATGAACTTTCGGTAATATCCCGCTAACCCAAGGATTTTTCGAATCTCATTCGGGGTAGTTGGAGCCTTCCAATTTTTGATCGCTTCTATCTTCGTGGGGTCAACTTGAATCCCCTTAGATGACACGATATGGCCAAGAAACGTCACTTCGTTTAGCCAGAACTCGCAATTGCTAAACATAGCAAATAGGATCTCCGCTCATAGAGTTCCTAAAAACGCTCTTAAATGTTCTTCGAGCTCCTTTGAAGTCTTCGAATAGATGAGCACATCATCAATGAACACGAGGACAAATTTGTCCAAGTAAGGATGGAACACTCGATTCATCAAGTCCATAAACACTGCCGGAGCGTTTGTAAGACCGAAAGGAACAACCACAAACTCATAGTGGCCATAGCGGGTTCGGAAAGCAATCTTAGGGATATGCTCCGCTCGCACCTTCAACTGGTGATATCCGGAGCGCAAATCGATCTTGGAGAACGTGCTCGCTCCTCTAAGATGATCGAACAAATCATCTATCCACAGCAACGGGTACTTATTTTTCAATGTAAGCTTATTGAGTTCGCGATAATCTATGCACATGCGCATCGAGCCATCTTTCTTCTTGACGAATAACACTGGGGCTCCCCACGGAGAGACACTTGGACGGATGAATCCCAAATTCACCAACTCCTGCAACTGGACCTTAAGCTCCTCGAGCTCCTGTGATACCATTCGATAAGGTGCTTTGGACACCGGAGCCGATCCGGGCTCTAGATCGATGGTGAACTCTACTTTTCTATCGGGAGGTAGTCCGAGCAATTCTTCAGGAAAAACGTCGGGAAACTCGCAAACAACATCAACATCCTCCACCCGTGGGTGGTCTCTCCCTTCCTCTCCTCCGCTCACGTAAGCGAGGTAGGTCGGATTCCCTTTTCTTATCAAATTCGCTTCTTGGATCGCCAAAATCCCGTGGAACGTGGTAGCTTCTTGACCGGGGAATCGAAACGAAATCTACCTCTCCTTGCACAAGATTGTAGCATAGTTTGCTGCTAGCCAATCCATTCCGAGGATCATATCTAATTCTGCTATGATCATAACACTGAGAGTTCGTGCTACAAGCTTAAGAGAGCCTATGGTTATTTCGAGGCTACGGCACTACCTATTCAAGGATAGTCTTCCTCCTACCGTGGGATAGCACTCAAGGGAGTTCTTAGGGGTTTAGTGAGCAACTCTAGGCTCTCTACATAGGCCTCAGAAATGAAAGAGTGCGAAGCTCCAGTATCAAACAGAATCAAAATAGGCACGTCGTTGAGAGTTCCCATACCTGCCAAATTCCCTTGGTCCATAGCGGATGGCTGCTTTCTAGAGCTCGCTCTAGCCTCATGTTGTTGCCTTTGAAAGTAGCGGAACTGCTGGTTCTGTGGCGGGAGAGGGGCAGCGGGTCCAGGTTGAGCTTGGATGGCATGGAGTTGCTGGGGTGGAGGCGGTGGAGCGGATCTCGGAGCTAAATTCGAGCGGCCTTGGCGAGTGGGGCAGTGGCTAGCGAAATGACCAGGTCTCCCACAAGCGTAGCAATTGTTGCTACCTGCTTGGCATCTTCCTTCATGAAATCGCCTGCACCTTGGACATGGAGCGAGTGCTCGGACATTCTGGCTCGGGGAGGCAGATTTTCTAGCCTTTAGAGCGGTGGGCGCGGCTGACCTTACCACGATCGCTTGCGGTTACCATCACCGCTATTATTCCATTTTCCCTTCTCACCTTGGGGCGGCACAGGGGCTGAAGCGACTACTGGCTGATCGCTTGGCATAGCGGCCTCAACATCTAGCGCTCGGCTAAGCGACTCTGCATAGCACAGCCCTCTGTGGCTTGCTAGCGGCATCCAGATCTCGGGTCTTAATCCCGCGCACAACTTCTCCACCTTTTTCTCGTTAGTATTCATTTTATTCGGCGCAAATCGAGACAGCTCACAGAATTTACGGTCGTATTTCGTGAGCGTCCCTTGCTTGAGGTTGTAAAACTCAGCCTCTTTCTGTTTCCGGTAGCTCTTTGGCACTTATTTGTCATATACGGCCTCCTTGAATTCCTCCCATATGAAATTCTCTAGTTGGTCGGGGGTCATGATCTTCCTCCTGGCCTCCCACCAGAAATCTACGGATCCCGTCATCTAAAAAGCGACTCAAGCCAGGCGCTCTTGGTCGCTGCACCTCAAAAAGTTAAAAATTCGCTCTAGGGCCCTCAACCACAGCTCGACACTAGCTGGGTCACCCGTCTCGTCAAAAGTCGGGGGATTCTATCGGAGAGAAAACTCTTCAATCCTTCTCTTCGGAGGCGGATTAGCTTCCACACCTCCCTCAGCTCCGGGAATTTCCCTCACTATCCTTCATCACGGTGGCATCTTAAGAATTTCAAAGCTCATAAAATCGCTTGCGAGGCGTATAAAACAAGAATGCGGGGACCTTGGTCACTTCGAACAGATTACCGTATGCTCGAGAAAAAGGTAAAAGATGACATCATGCTCGCGCGACTACATATTCTCGAAAAGATAACAAAGAGGGAAAATCCATCCCGCTTGACAACTAGTCGCTTCGATATGTTAGGCGACAACAGTCTTAAAACCTCTCAAAGCCTCTCATGGCAGCTTCTCAAAATCCTCTCAGCTTGCTTATAGCGGAAAAATCCGCTTAACTCTAAGTGACCTTAGAAGCAAACTTCCTAGTTAGTTCTGTTATGTTCTCAAGCAACGCTTCGTTCTCAAGCGATTATAAGCGGTCATTCAAGCTATCTTTCTAAGTTCAAGCATCTCATACAGCATTTCATTCCTCAAGCGGATTCAGAAACCCAGGTATAGCGCACAAAATTCACGTAGAGCACATAGTCAAGTAAACTTCACGTACACAAGCAAATCTTTCTAAGCACGTAGGGTCCACATATAGCAGTAATTTCACGTAAGTCATATAAGTCATATAGACAAGTATTTCACGTAGACATGCAATCCCCTAGTACATTGACAAGCAAGATAGCTAAGCATTTAAACTTTCAAGCGGTAAATCCTTAATCAAACCTTTTTCTAAGCGTACCTCAGTTGAGCAGGTCGGGTCGCGGATGAAAGTACAAGTCTTGGCATATAATTTTCTTCAATTGAATTACAAGTCTTTCTTATAGCAATGAAAGTAACCCTTAGCATAAGCGAAAATGACCGCTCAGATGTTTATAGCGGAAATAAAGATTCAGAGTGATTTTAGTCAAAAGCATAAAAGATTTTAAGGATGTAAAGCAGTTGCTTCGCTCGCACTCACATGCATCATTCCAAAATAACACATGTAAAATGAAGTACTCATCACTTGAGAAAAATAGTGTTGAAATTCAAATAAAACAATAATTGTAGCGGAAGGGTGGTACATTTGTTTGTTCATTACAAGACCATAATAAAAAAGAAGCGAGTTTGGACACAATAGAGAAATACTTGATGCAAGTATGAGGACTTGCACCACCAAGTCCTTTTACAAAAAGAAAACCGCTCGCCCGCAAAAGCCCGCTCGTCACCGCTTCCAGTTGACCATGACCTGCTCAACCTGCACACAAGGAAAATGTGCACAGGGCTGAGTACTTTAAAGCACTCAGTGGACACTTTGCACAAAATCACTTCATTACCAGCAATACTTAAATAAAAGCATAGGGATTTCAGAAAGAGCCTAGGCTCATAAAAACCTTCTTTACTTTAGTATTTCGCCATATCTGCCCTCAAATAACCCGATCTAGGGAGGTTGGCCGACCTCAACCTAGAACCTCGATTGCTTGCCTTAGCAAAGCGAACCTTAACTGCACTACCTGAGCAACACATGCTCAGGCCGATCGTATCTCAGAAACCTTGGCACACAGCCGACAAATAGGCATCATACATTAAACATTAAACTTTATGGCATGGTAAGCTCTTAAAGAAAATATAACATAATCGCTTCAAATAATCCGCTCGGCGACTAGTTGCTCAAGGGTTTTAACCCGCTTGGGGTCCTTAGTTAGAAAGCCCACCTTAAATCGCTTCGGCGGAGGTCGCTCGCTCACCACTCCTCTTTCACGTACCCTTAAGAAAGTAAGAGCGAATACATATATAAGAAAACATTCTTAGACAACAGTGTAGATTCGCTTGGCTAACTTATCGCTTTGGGTCAGAGGTGGTTGGAGCGATTTTGGCTATCTCTCTCCTTTCTAGAAAAGCTCTAGCAGAGTATAACTTATTTGTATATTTCTTTTGAGAAATGCTCTAGAAGAATAGGGTTTTCCCTGTATTTTTCTTTCTAGAAAAGCTCTACCGGGATAAGACTTCATAATATTATCGAAATAAGGTATAGATCTGAAACTGGAACAGTTTGACACTTCTCTTTTGAAAAAGGGATGTAACGTTCAGAGAGTAGCAAAAATAGTGAAAGGGACTCGCCAATAGGGTGGTGGCGTGTTTTTGGAAAAAGTATGGTTGACTGACACGTAATTAATGCACCTGGCACACTTCCTGCAGTCGCTTGCTGACTTACACTCCGGGGCGGACATGCTCGAGCGGACTCGCTCTAGGTGTAACCTTTCTCGCTCTCAGATTCGCTCTTTTTCTAAACTCACTCTAACTCTTGCTCACCTAAGATCGCTAGCGATCTCAGTTTCAGCAAATTCGCTTGAAGTAACTTCTCACTCAGCTCGAGCGGAGTTACACTCTTCGCCTCAACTCGGCACAAGCGAACTTCTTCGCTCCAAACCTGAGGCGATTTCCGAATCCGCTCCGATTTGCCCGGAGCGGACTCGCTAAGCTTTAAACCCTTTTCAACATACAACCCTTAGCGATGATTCTCAAGCGACAAGCGGAAATCGCTTTCACACATTATACTAAGCGGGAAAATATAGCGTAAATAACAAAAAACATAACCCTTTTTAACCTCTCGCTTGTATACTTATTACCACTCCAAGCACCTTATGTGCTCCGCAAAGTAATCTTATTTCTTAAATCATCAAAGTGAAACCTGATCATCATCTTAAAAAGAACTCGTTATTTTTTAATAGCAATTTTTAAAACTCGGGCTATTACATCCTACCAACCTGAATTGAAATTTCGTCCCGAAATTTTGCTTATCTACTCGAACAACTCGGGGTACTTTTCTAGCATCTTTTCTTCAAGCTCCCAAGTGGCCTCTTATTGGCCTTGGTGCTTCTATAAAACCTTTACAGAGATGATTGATTTGTTTCAAAGTTGTTGCACCTTGCGATCTAAAATCACTTCCGGTCGGCTCTCATAACTTAGGTTGGGAGCGAGCTCAATTTCCTTTCGACGAATTATGTGTCTCGGATCGTACACATACTTGCGAAGCTGGGACACGTGGAACACATTATGCACGCTACTCAAGCTTGGTGGCAAAGCCAACCTATAGGCAACGGGGCCTATCCTCTCCAAAATCTCATAGGGTCCTGTGAAGCGGGGCTTCAATTTCCCTTTCATGCCAAACCTTTGCACGTCCTTGAGCAGAGATACCTTCAAGAAAACTTTGTCGCCTATAGCAACCTCGACTTCCCTTCGCCCTCGGTCGGCATACACCTTTTGCCTATCTTGGGCCTCTTTCATTCGAACCCTTATTTGCTTTATTGTCTCAATCATTTCACCGATC
>JAOWBJ010046380.1:0-10473 GCA_028566335.1 Monarda citriodora
CCGGGTCGGCATCGGAGAAGGTGATTGTCTCTTCCCTTTTGAGGCGTTTATGAGTGGGCTCTTTAGAAGTAGACTGTCGGCACTCTGCCTATAGTGAGGATTTTGTCTTCCCCACTGGCAGTGTATCATCCTCTTCCATCTTTCTTGACCATGACGGGGTTAACTATCCAGGTCGGATACTTGACTTCGAAGAGTATCGCGCCTTCAGTAGTTGTTGCATTTCGTCATGTATCACCTGGTTCCTCTCCGCCGCGAAGAGCCTCTGCTTTTGTCTCACCGGCTTGACTTCGGGATCGATGTTGAGCCAGTGCGTGATAATGTCCGGTGATACCCCTGTCATGTCAAGGGGTGACCACGTGTCTATACGACATAAGGAGTTGGATAGCTTGATCTCGGAGGTGGGGCGTTCCATTGAAGCCGACTTTGATGACTTTAGTGTTACCGTCTTCATATAGTTGGACCTCCATTGAGTTCGGCGTAGAGAGCCTTCCCTTAGACTCCTTAGGTTGCTATAATTGTTATGCTTAGTGGTGCCGAGCTGAAGACTCAGCACCTCGAAGGATGATTTTCATGCATTCCTTGGCCCTCCATTGATCACCTCGGATGGATGTCATTCCTCCATTTGTTGGGATCTTGATCATCAGATGGTATGTAGATCACACCTCTCTTACTGCGTTAAGCCAGTCCCACCAAAGGATGATGTTGTAGGGGGAATGGGCTTTAACGACAAAGAATTGCACCACTTTTGTGGAGCTCGTCAGGGCCTTCCCCACTATCACAGGAAGGTTGACCACACCTTCGGGGATGGTGTCTTCCTGGACGAAGCTTTTCAGAGGGAGCGGGGCTGGTGCAAAACGAGCTGCATCGATCTCCAGTTTATCAAAGCACTCCTTAAAAAGGATGTTTACGTAAGATCCGGCGTCAACGAATACTCTATGGACGAGCTTGTTCGCTACCCCGGCTTGGATCACAATGGCGTCTTGGTGTGGTGTTATGGCTGGCACCGGATCGACATCGGAGATGGTGATTGTCTCTTCCCTTTTGAGGCGTTTATGAGTGGGCTCTTTAGAAATAGAATGTCGGCACTCTGGCTTTAGTGATGATTTTGTCTTCCCCACTGGTAGTGCGTCATCCTCCTCCCTTTCTCTTGACCATGACGGGGTTAGCTATCCAGGTCGGATACTTGACTTCGAAGAGTATCTGCGCCTTCAGTAGTTGTTGCATTTCTTCATGTATCACCTGGTTCCTCTCCGCTGCGAAGAGCCTCTGCTTTTGTCTCACCGGCTTGACTTCAGGATCGATGTTGAGCCAGTGCGTCATAATGTCTGGTGATACCCCTGTCATGTCAAGGGGTGACCACGTCTTTGTACGACATAAGGAGTTGGATAGCTTGATCTCGGAGGTTGGGCATTCCAATGAGGCCGACTTTTACTACTTTAGTGGGGTCGTCTTCATATAGTTGGACCTCCATTGAGTTCGGCGTAGAGAGCCTTCCCTCCAACTCCTTAGGTTGCTATGATTGTTATGCTTAGTGGTGCCGGGAAGAAGACTCAGCCCCTCGAAGCACGATTTGCATGCATTCCTTGGCCCTCCTTTGATCACCTCGGATGCATGCCACTTCTCCCTTTGTTGGGATCTTGATCATCAGATGGTATGTAGAACACACCTCTCTGACTGCGTTCAGCTAGTCCCACCAAAGGATGATGTTGTAGGGGGAATGGGCTTTAACGACAACGAATTGCACCACTGTTGTGGAGCTCGTCTGGGCCTTCCCCACTATCACAGGAAGGTTACCACACCTTCGGGGCAGATGTCTTCCTTGACGAAGCTTTTTAGAGAGAGTGGGGCTATTGCCAAACAAGCTGCATCGATCTCCAGTTTATCAAAGCATTCCTTAAAAAGGATGTTTACGGAAGCTCTGGCATCAACGAATACTCTATGGACGAGCTTGTTCGCTACCCCGGCTTGGATCACGATGGCGTCTTGGTGTGATGTTATGGTTGGCACCGGGTCGGCATCGGAGAAGGTGATTGTCTCTTCCCTTTTGAGGCGTTTATGAGTGGGCTCTTTAGAAGTAAAGTCTCGGGACTCTGGCTTTAGTGATGATTTTGTCTTCCCCACTGGCAGTGCATCATCCTCCTCCCTTTCTCTTCACCATGACGGGGTTAGCTATCCAGGTAGGATACTTGACTTCGAAGAGTATCTGCGCCTTCAGTAGTTGTTGCATTTCGTCATGTATCACCTGGTCCCTCTCCGCCCCGAAGAGCCTCTGCTTTTGTCTCACCGACTTGACTTTGGGATCGATGTTGAGCCAGTGCGTGATAATGTCCGGTGATACCCCTGTCATGTCAAGGGGTGACGACGTCTCTGTACGACATAAGGAGTTGGATAGCTTGATCTGGGAGGTGGGGCGTTCCAGCGAGGCCTACTTTTACGACTTTAGTGGGGTCGTCTTCATATAGTGGGACCTCCATTGAGTTCGGCGTAGAGAGACTTCCCTCCAACTCCTTAGGTTGCTATGATGGTTATGCTTAGTGGTGCCGAGCAGAAGACTCATCACCTCGAATGACGATTTGCATGCATTCCTTGGCCCTCCTTTTATCACCTCGGATGAATGCCACTCCTCCCTTTGTTGGGATCTTGATCATCAGATGGTATGTAGAACACACCTCTATGACTGCGTTCAGCTAGTCCCACCAAAGGATGATGTTGTAGGGGGAATGGGCTTTAACGACAAAGAATTGCACCACTGTTGTGGTGCTCATCAGGGCCTTCCCCACTATCACAAGAAGGTTGACCACACCTTCGAGGCTGGTGTCTTCCTGGACGAAGCTTTTCAGAGGGAGCGAGGCTGGTGCCAAACGAGCTGCATTGATCTCCAGTTTATCAAAGCATTCCTTAAAATGGATTTTTAAGGAAGCTCCGGCATCAACGAATACTCTATGGACGAGTTTGTTCGCTACCCCGGCTTGGATCACGATGGCATCTTGGTGTGATGTTATGGCTGGCACCGGCTCGGCATCGGAGAAGGTGATTGTCTCTTCCCTTTTGAGGCGTTTATGAGTGGGCTCTTTAGAAGTAGAGTCTCAGGACTCTGGCTTTAGTGATGATTTTGTCTTCCCCACTGGCAGTGCGTCATCCTCCTCCCTTTTTCTTGAGCATGACGGGGTTAGCTATCCAGGTCAGATACTTGACTTCGAAGAGTATCTACGCCTTCAGTAGTTGTTGCATTTCGACATGTATCACCCGGTTCCTCTCCACCCCGAAGAGCCTCTTCTTTTGTCTCACCGACTTGACTTCGGGATCGATGATGAGCCAGTGCGTGATAAAGTCCGGTGATACCCCTGTCATGTCAAGGGGAGACGACGTCTCTGTACGACATAAGGAGTTGGATAGCTTGATCTCGGAGGTGGGGCGTTCCAGCGAGGCCGACTTTTACGACTTTAGTGGGGTCGTCTTCATATAGTTGGACCTCCATTGAGTTCGGCGTAGAGAGCCATCCCTCCAACTCCTTAGGTTGCTATGATTGTTATGCTTAGTGGTACCGAGCAGAACACTCAGCACCTCGTAGGACGATTTGTATGCATTCCTTGGCCCTCCTTTGATCACCTCGGATGGATGCCAATCCTCCCTTTGTTGGGATCTTGATCATCAGATGGTATGTAGAACACACCTCTATGACTGCGTTCAGCTAGTCCCACCAAAGGATGATGTTGTAGGGGGAATGGGCTTTAACGACAAAGAATTGCACCGCTGTTGTGGAGCTTTTCAGGGCCTTCCCCACTATCACAGGAAGGTTGACCACAACTTTAGGGCTGGTGTCTTCCTGGACGAAGCTTTTCAGAGAGAGCGGGGCTGGTGCCAAACGAGTTGCATCGATCTCCAGTTTATCAAAGCATTCCTTAAAAATGATGTTTACGGAAGCTCCGACATCAACGAATCCTCTATGGACGAGCTTGTTCGCTACCCCGGCTTGGATCACGATGGCGTCTTGGTGTGATGTTATGGCTGGCACCGGGTTGGCATCGGAGAAGGTGATTGTCTCTTCCCTTTTGAGGCGATTATGAGTGGGCTCTTCAGAAGTAGAGTCTTGGCACTCTGCCTTTAGTGAGGATTTTGTCTACCCCACTGGCAGTGCGTCATCCTCCTCCTTTTTTCTTGACGATGACGGGGTTAGCAATCCAGGTAAGATACTTGACTTTGAAGAGTATCTGCGCCTTCAGTAGTTGTTGCATTTCGTCATGTATCACCTAGTTCCTCTCCGCCGCGAAGAGCCTCTTCTTTTGTCTAATCGACTTGACTTCGGGATCGATGTTGAGCCGATGCGTGATAATGTCCGATGATACCCATGTCATGTCAAGGGGTGACCACGTCTCTGTACGACATAAGGAGTTGGATAGCATGATCTCGGAGGTAAGGCATTCCAGCGAAGCCGACTTTGACGACTTTAGTGGTGTCGTCTTCATATAGTTGGAACTCCATTGAGTTCGGCGTAGAGAGCCTTCCCTCCAACTCCTTAGGTTGCTATGATTGTTATGCTTAGTGGTGCCGAGCTGAAGACTCAGCACCTCGAAGGACGATTTGCATGCATTCCTTGGCCCTCCTTTGATCACCTCGGATGGATGTCATTCCTCCCTTTGTTGGAATCTTGATCATCAGATGGTATGTAGAACACACCTCTCTGACTGCGTTCAGCCAGTCCCACCAAAGGATGATGTTGTAGTGGGAATGGGCCTTAGCGACAAAGAATTGCACCACTGTTGTGGAGCTCGTCAAGGGCTTCCCCACTATCACAGGAAGGTTGACCACACCTTCGGGGCTGGTGTCTTCCTGGACGAAGCTTTTCAGAGGGAGCGGGGCTGGTGCCAAACGAGCTGCATCGATCTCCAATTTATCAAAGCATTCCAAAAAAGGATATTTACGGAAGCTCCAGCGTCAATGAATACTCTATGGACGAGCTTGTTTGCTACCCTGGCTTGGATCACGATGGCGTCTTGGTGTGGTGTTATGGCTGGCACCGGGTCGGCATCGGAGAAGGTGATTGTCTCTTCCCTTTTGAGGCGTTTATGAGTGGGCTCTTCAGAAGTAGAGTCTCAGCACCCTGCCTTTAGTTAGGATTTTGTCTTCCCCACTGGCGGTGCGGTGATGGTGGTAATGACCCCGTCATTCTGGGGTTCGTTGTCATCCTATGGGTCTTGGCTTGACTGCTTCTCAGTAGTGGGAGTACAACTCGGCTTCCCCTACTTTCACTTTCCCTTGTTCTGCCACCGATCTTGATACTTTATCAAAACGCTAGTCTTGACTAGGGTTTCGATGTATGCGGCTAATTTTCTACATTCCTGGTTATCATGCCCATGATCTTCGTGGAATGTGCAGTACTTGTCCTCGGCTTCGATAGCGGAATATACTGAGGCTGGGGCTTTTGTAGATCTGGGCGAGGTCCAAGCCTGGACTGTATGAATCCTCGCTGAAGCCTCTCAAAATCACTTCGTTGACCGCGCCCTAATCGCTGTGATCCTCGTTCTTCCTTTTTCACTTTGGACAGAGTTGTCCAAGGTCATTTTCCTTCTGTCCGCTTCGTTAGCTTGAGCGAACTGGTCCACGATGCTCCACATCTCTTTAGTCATTTGCGGGTTGTATTTGACGAGCTCTTTGTATGGCGAACTGGGCAGAATGTCATTCTGAAATGCATAAATAACGAGGAAGTCGTTTATGTCATCGACTTGCAGCATTCTTGGTTGAACCTCGTCATGAAGTCGCTGATTTTCTCATCGCGACCTTACCGATTTGATAGGAGTTGGGCCGATGTGGCCCGTGCTTCGGCCTTTTGAAAGAATCGGAGATGGAAGACCGCCATCAGGTCGTTGTATGATCTGATACTGTCATGGGGCAGGTTATCAAACCATCCCCGGGCATTGCCTACCAGCAACTTTGGGAAGAGCTTTCACATGTGAACCTTGTTTAAGCGCTGGTTGATCATGTTGTACTGGTACCTCCCGAAAAAATCCTGAGGGTCATCAAGGCCATCATAGGATAACGTCGGGATTCTATAATTGTTTGGAAGAGGAGCCTGGACAATGTCATTAGAGAAAGGAGTGCGGAGGGCTTCGTAGACTTCGAACCCTCCTTGGTTGTTAACAGCCGATGCATGAGTTCGGCGTGGCGAATTGCTCCTTCCTCGATGGCTTTCTAGGTGGTGAGATGATCCAGGAGGAAGTGTAGGTATGTTATTCCGAGGACCATCATTTCTTCTTCGGCTGCCATACCTGGGGGGTGACGGCTCGGGATTTTGCACACAGGATGTGGCTTTGGCCTCCCTCTCCCGGGTTCGGGGTTGATCTCGTTTTTGGCGGAGAAAGTCCATGAACTCTGTCCGCCTCTCTTCCAGGAAATTGCGAATGGCCTCATTTAGATCAGGTTATTCTACTTCTGTGTCAGTCCTCCAAGTCCTGAAGGGCTCGGGTCCTCTTCCCTCTAGACCTAGGGTGTTTCCTTGCTCGTCCAGAGTCTCTAATCCCCCAAAGGTAGGGGGATTAGACCGTGTGTAGGACGTTTGTCTCGCCAGCGGCTAGGTCCGGCGTCTCCCCATCCATTGTTGTTGTTGCCCGCATTGTTCGTGTTTCAACGAGTGATTTCCATCGTTGTATATGCCTCGAATTTGTAGATCACAAAATTTCTAGTTTCCCACAGACGGCGCCAGTGATCGATCCTAAATTCATAGGTGATTAGATGGTAATACAAGAACGTAAAGAACACGAGAAATTAACGTGGTTCGATCTACTTGGAGTAATTCTACGTCCACATGAAAATGAGAACACTATTTTATTGCTTGAATGTATGATTTAGAGTACAAGAGCATCAATTATTTTTCTCTAAGTGTACTAGCTATTTATACTAGTACAATGGGCTAACAGACCAAATCGGCCCCTAGCATAGCAGGGAAATCAGCCTATCAATCCATTTTGGGCAACTGCATGGATCGTGGGGGAGTAAATGGTGATTGCGGAGATCATGGGGAAAATGGGGCTGACTTGACGTGTAACTGTCACTCCCTTAATGGTAATGCGAGGACATAGTGGCGAGTTTCTCGGGACCGCCTAATTTTGCTCACGCTTTAACATATCACTTCGGTGGTACCGAAGTGACAAACTCCTCTTCGCTGGCGAACTGACTACATCTAGCGGACTGGACTTCGTCGAACTGGCTATGTGATGCCGGACTGACGTGCATTGTCGAACTAGTTAATGACTATTAAGGGCCGAACCGCTCCAGACCTTGTTCT
The DNA here is from genome assembly GCA_028566335.1 of Monarda citriodora. Taxonomy (NCBI): domain Eukaryota; kingdom Viridiplantae; phylum Streptophyta; class Magnoliopsida; order Lamiales; family Lamiaceae; genus Monarda; species Monarda citriodora. Next base: position 7,283 of record JAOWBJ010046380.1, read on the forward strand.
GACTGAGCCAAATTCCATTGGGCCTCTTAACTGGGCCTATGAGTTAGGGCCGTATTCCATCAGTACCAAAAGCTTGCGAAAAAAATCACATCATATAATTCAAGATCTCAAAAGTCACTATTTAATTGTCAAATCCATAATTAAACATCATCTTGATCGTGAGGGCATACATTATAGATATAATCTAAATCGATACATAAACATATGTGTTGATTTTGATAAAAAAAGAAGATTTCAAGAAATTGAAATAAAACTACTTACAAACTACATGATAATTTATACGCCTTTTTATATTATTGATTAATCTTACTATTGCAAACTGCAAAAGTAGCCAATCATGAGATCAGTGTTTTAGTTTCCTTTGATTCCATTAACTAGTTTATACTGCCACATTTCGAGGGTTTTTAGCAATGGTTATGGCTTCTTGGTCGTAATCAACTAGCAAACCAATAATATTGCACGGATGGAAGTCACTGGAGAACTGTTTGTATATAATCTTCCTAATTCCACCCAGATATATAATATGATAACTGTTTCTCTGCAAACATACTTATCCTTATATATATACAAATTGAGTGGTATGAAAACAACTTTGAAACTAATTAATGGGGTAATTAATTGTTGAGTATTTAGTTAATTAAGTGTTTAGATAATTTATTATTTAAATTTACTCCTTTAGGTTGCTTGCAATCGGATCTAAGAGTAAACACGAACCCAAATAACAAATCATTTAGCCAACCCCAAACACCCATCTATGTTATATCCATAAAATTTTGCCGTCTAATTTGAGAAAAAATATAATAATAAAACTTCTTATTTCATCTTCCTTTCAATTCCCTGGTCGTTGTCTATCCATATCCCCAAAATGTTTTTTTTCCATCTATTTATTATATTATTGATTTGTTCATATAATTTATTGGTTTATTATTCAACAGTTTTGGAGACCTTTCATTATATACATTGATGATGTGTGCTAAATTTGTATATGATGTTGCAGATTGTCATGATTTAAGATTGTGTAACCGTTCTATAACTAATGAGAGACTTTCCAATATGTCTAAATTGAAAACTATAATCAGGAGCGTCTGGTTCAAATGCAATATCGAGGTCACTGGTGCTCGGACCAACAAAGAGTGGTTTTGCTTTACATGCTCAACCAGTAAACACATCAAAGAAGGCTTCCACAAAGGCATGGCCTTTTGGTGCGAAGGTTGTGACGGAAATGTTCGCCTCCCCCGTGCAAGGTGTATACTCATTATCCTAAGCATGAGAATTTTTCATACCTTTTACTTACTAAATACATCTTTATACATTATGACTTGTCATTCATATGAACTTCATTTACAGTTTTCGTTTGAAACTAGATGTTAAGGATGAAACATGAGATACAGTTATCATGTTTTTTGATGACATAGCGGAAAAATTAGCCAACACCACTGCTCAACCAATAGTCAATGTATACTTTGGGATATGTACCATGTACAATGCTTACAATGACTACTTTAGAGATATGTACACTCCAATGATATTCAAGAAGGCTGAAGGTGGCTTTACTACACTCCCAAAGTGTTTGGCTTCTCTTGCGGGAACAAGCCACATGTTGGAATTCGATTCTGACACATACTTTAATCATGGCGACTATGAAACATTTGATTGTCTAAACATAATAAATACTAAGTGAACGAAACTCCAAAAAATAATGTAAGTCGCACATACACAAATGGGAGTCACCGCATCTACTACTATATTTTCTTTATACTCTCATCTAATTTATGTTTTCAACCCATGCCGTTTAAATAATATGGACTATGATCAAGAACATTTCATTCTCTTACTCTATGAATACTGAATATATTGCCACGACATTGCTAAACTATTCTTCAAGCTAAACAAAGACGTAATATGACACTCAACAAATCAACGCCATGATAAATAGTGTACTTTTATCCAAACCGTACGTAGGACGAGCTTTTCCCCTCGTACATATATAATTGTTTTCTTAAATTCGAAAAAGGTGCATTTATACTAGTTCATCATGGTACAGCTGTTTTTTTATATATTTATAATCTTCTTTAGGTTGTTTTTAAATTTTATTTTTATAGATAGCAGAAACTTTTAATATCAATATTTTTTAAATATCTATACATATATAAAATGACAGTTGGAGTCAATTACAAGTTTACCCTTTTTGGAGGGAAAATTTGTCCTTTAGTGGTGTTTCTTTTATTCTATTTTTTTCTGTTTTTATTCTGAATCTTGCAAAGCTTCTTTTTCATTTTTCCAGGAACTAACAAGTGCCCCAATCCAATGTACATTGAATTCAAAACAAGAATCATATCTCAAAATATGAAAATTTATCTAGAAAACAATATATGAAAATCTGAAAATGCAAAAAAAATTTTGCAGAAAACCAATTCAATATAATAAAAAAACAAGATCTAATAATTAAACAGCAAGCTCAATCTATAAAGAGAAAAAGGCTTAAACATTGTAATCAAGATCTAATAATTAAATACCAGTGAATCCACATTAACTCGGGCATGTATACGTAATAAAGGAAAAATAGAAAGAAAAAAAATGCAGATCATTGCATGTAAAACCGCAAAGCAGCGGCTACTCGGCGGCGGACGAAGACCGGAGGAGCAGCGACGGTGGAGGAGGAGGAGCAGCGACGGCGGTCGTGGGCGGAGCAGGGCGGCGTTCAGAGCAAAGAGGAGACAGGCGGCAGCGGAGCGAGGCGTCGGAGCCCTCGGCTTTCACGGCGGCGGAGATCGAGAGGGATAGAGGGCAGAGAGAGAGAGGGGGCGAGAGGGAGAGACGCGGTGTCAGATTATTACGGCGGCGGCGGACTCACGGCGGCGGCGGACTCATGGAGGTGGCGGCGGCGGCAAGGAGGCGGCGGAGATGCCGATTGAGAGAGAGTGGGTGGAGAGAATTCTGAGAGAGAGAGAGCGTCGTGAGGGATGAATGAGGAGGGGAGATAGGTTAGGGTTAGGGATTTGTTTAATTTCTTTTTAATTATTACTCTCTTTTCTTCTAGAAACTGGGCTAGGTTTATAATGGGCTAAGGAATAGGCCGAAAAATTAATTAGTTTTTGGGCCTTATTTAATAAAATATTTGGGGTGAGAATTAAATTTAAAGAAAATGTGGTTTTAATTAATTATTATTGTCATATTCTTTTAAAAAATCA
>JAOWBJ010046485.1:0-10471 GCA_028566335.1 Monarda citriodora
TCGGCTTTTTTTCTTTTGATATTACTTTCCTTTTTTCTTGTTTTCTTTTCGAATTAGGGTGCATTGTTTTATTATTTTTCTCTCATTCTCATCTTTTTTTCTTTTTTTTTCGGCTTTTTTTCCTTTTTCTATTATTTCCTCTTTTTCTTGTTTTCTTTTTACTCATTTTCTTTCTCTTTCTCTTTCATTTTTTCTAATTAGGGTGCATTATTTTATCATTTTTTTACTACTATATTTTTTTTTCTTAAAGGCCTACATTTTCGATTTCGCCTAGGGCCTCACGAGTTACAGGACCGGCCCTGTTCCAAAGGTACCTCCGACCTTTGAAATCTCTTGTCGGGATAGGAAGGCAGTCACCGGTTTGACTCAAGACCCTTGCTCTTTCGTTGTTGTTTAAACTCCTCATCAGAATATCTCGGCCATCATTTTCCCCATTAATTAAGACCCTATTTAGAGTAGGGTTTACGTTGTCGAACTCGAGCCACTTCGTCATAAGATATTTGCCATCCAACAGCGGGGAAAGAGAGAAGCTGGTGTCGTCGACGCTGATGAATTTTCTTGAACATATGGATTTTCTTGTATTCCAATGGACATATTGTTTTCTTGACGAAGGCGTTTTTGGTTTCTCTTACTTCGTACCTATGTCTTCTCGCTCCTCTTTCTTGATTCTTGGCCCTGGATATCTTCATCGTGAATCTGAATAGAAACTGCAGTTCGGAGTCGGAATCTTGATAGAAGATAATGGCTTTGACGGAGCCTCTGCATCGTCAATCGTCAATTTCTCTTTGCGCCCAACGGAATTCAAATAGACGGCGATAACAACCAGCAAAAAAATTTGGAATTAGCTGCTTTTGCTTCTCTGTTGCTATTCTTGGAAGACGATGGTTCAACGATGTCGATTTTCAATCTAAATGCAAGAAAATTTAGCCCAACATTCCATATTAAGGTTTACATTTTCTTTACTTTGGTTATTGGGCTAGTGACTTTTCGAAAGCAGATCTCGAATAATTTCACATAAATTTATTTGATGTTACGATGCCCTCATCTATGAAAAATAAAGTAAATTGGGTGTTAAACTCCGTTGTTTTTCTTCTTAAGTACTATATATCTCCATTTCATAACTAGGCTTGTTTTTTTATGTCAATCAATGCACGTTTTCCATCGAAATCTAATACGGGTTTTAAAATGTAACTTTGAAAGATTTTTTCTTTTACAGGATAGTATATCACTTATAGTATGTGTAAAAGAAAAAATATTTCAAAATTAGATTTTAAAACTCGTACTAAATTTCTGTGGAAAAACGATTGACATAAAAAAAAAGACTATTTAGAAGAAATTGAGAAATTATACTTTAATAATTTACTCGTAATTTATAAGCTTAGCCAAACAACCTCTAATATCGCCGATTCCCATTTCTTCTTTTTCTCGAAAAGCCAAAACCTTCAAAAAAAGAGAAATCCAATTCTTTCGATATAAACCCATGCACGCAACAAACAATGCACACAACACAACCACTCAATTATATCACAATCAAATAGAATAAAAATATTCATAATAAGATGATGAATGAAGGCGTAGCTCTACTGTGACAGGAGAGATTCATGCAGCTGCAAAGAATGACAGAATTGAGAGAGGAGAGAGAGATGGTGAGATTAATGTTGTACATCAACTACAGCTATTTTGTAGGTTCTTCTTTGCTTCTTCCGCCGATGACGTCGCATTTCCAACTTCCGGTGACGCCGTGGCTGGAGTAATGCGCGGAGTCGAAGTCTCTGCCACTCCTGTTATCAACACTTCTCATCATCTATGATGCTCGAACGTACGCCTATGGCCGCCTCTTTATTAATTTTTATTTGGTAGGAAAAAGTTTATTTAGTGCATGCATCAACTCACATTATCCCAATTTCGGTGTCTAAAATCATAATTTATGTTACTTTTATATTATTTTTCATTAAAAAAAGAAAGTACCGTAGCATAGCCTAGCATAACACATTATAAGAATTATTTTTCTATTAATTATATACACTAGTTTTGATTAACCTCAATATAATTAATAAAAGCGAAACTAAATTCGTTAACATTAATTAGATGAGTGAACCTTAGAAAATACAGTACGGATTTAGTTCCTCTATCGCCTAGTGGTTTAACATCTTTTATTGCAATGTTAGTTAATTGTCATGCATTAACAATATTTTCAAAACCACTAATTTTTGTTATGATTTTTTTTAATAATTGTTAATTTTGAAAATATTGAAAACACATGACAATCACTTAATGTGCAATAGAGGATGTCACATAGTTAGTCAACAAGGGATCTCAATAAAAAATAATAGAAATTGAGATTTAATATATGATTGTGACACAAAAACTAAGACATAATTAAGATCCAAATTTCAATTTTAAGTTATTTATACTATGATATGTATTATGCAAAATGCCGATTTTCTCTTTTTTCTGGTCTCTTGAGTGCGATTGCGGGGTGAGTGTGCGCCGCTCATGCCGGTCACCAGACCATACCAACCTTGCGAAAAGCATAAAGAAATTTCCGAAGAATCTGACGATGAAGAAGAAGAAGAAGGAGGAGGAGGAGCCGAATTTCCAATAATAATGAATGAGTAAGAGTTTTATTCTCTATAGATCCTACAAACACATCAAGATAAATAATGTTGAAAGGTTTTTAGATTTATTTGTTATTTCGAATTGAAGCAATATCCAGTTTTGTTCGAGAAGAAGCTCAATTATTACGAAGTCACTTGCTGCCCTAACTGGTTACTCATCACCGGAAGCAGAAGGGACACGTTGTTGATGGCTATCACCCAACAAGAGAGAACTAGGGTTAGGGATGACTATCTTGATGTTGCCATATGAACATGCATGTCGGGCTAGGGTTAGGGATGACTAGGGTTAGGGACATGCATATGTCGGACAATATCTACTTTGTACACCCGGTGCGCTTAAAGACGAGCAAGTTGGAGGAGGGTGCCGTGGTTCTCACGCAACTTCGTCGCCGTACGTCGTCTCAACATCGGAGACATCATTCGGGGATGGGGCTACCGCTCCTCGGCCGAGTTCCGTTTGGAGCTCACCATCGTTAGAAAGCAAACCCTAACCCTGACCAATTCCAATTCATCGCAAGTCATTATATTCCCCTTCAAACTTATTTTGTGGAGGTCAATTTCTTTATTTACTGTATACTTTCTCTCTCATATTTGTTCATGTATGATCGATTCATTCTTCGATATATTTTACTTAATTTCTTTACCTCTTTAATCAATATATCTACTCAATTTTAGTTAACGTGACATATATATTACAGACTCATACTATGTACTATACAAGAAAAACAAATCGAAAAGTAGTAATAAGTTAAAAAAAACTAATTTTTTAAATAGTAAAAGCAATAATATTTATTATGGGTGGATGAAATTTTCTCTCTCTAGTGAGAGCTTTTGTCCGCTCTGGTGAGAGCGTTTTCTTTTTTTGTCCTCAGCTAGGCTGAGACTCCACGCCGCTCGTCCTAGGGTAGCTTGTTGGCTCCCTTTGGCGTGTTTACCCTAGCCATTCCTAGCTGCTCCCACCTTACCGCCACCTTCCCTCCCTTACCTACTCCGCCGTCCACCTGCATTCCATCCCTCTCCACCAGCCACGACCACCCTTCCGCCACCATCCCTTCTCTTCCTACTCCACCGTCCTCCTCCACTCCCTCCTCTCTTCCGACCGCATCCACCTTTCCGTCAGCATCCTTTCCCTGCCTCCACCACCCTTCCCCACCTTCCCATCTCCAGTATGGAAACAGACTACACCTCTGAACCAGAGACACTAAACCTCGACAATCTCCAACCCATACCAAATCACCACCATGCTCACTCATCCCCGTGCTGCCTTGTCGGGAAACTCTTATCGGACAAACCATCAAACTCCTATGCCATACTAGAGGTTATGAAGAAAGCTTGGAAGGCAAAGAAAGGAATGGAAGCTAGAGAATGGTCAAACCAGCTCTTCCTTTTCAAGTTCGAAGACCCCCTCGAAATGAAATGGGTCTTGAAGAATCAGCCATGGCATTTTGAAGGCAATCTCTTCCTGATAAGAGCTCTGGAAGCACAAGAACAACCCTCCACCATAAGCATCACGGAAGCCCAGCTGTGGATCCGAATCTACGACGCACCTTTGAGCTGCATGAATATCACAGCAGCAAGAGCCATAGCGGGTAAGTTAGGTTCTTTCATTTGTGCAGACCAGTCCCAAGACCTCTTTGGGAAATTTATGAGACTCAAAATAGCTTTTAATGTGGAAAAGCCGCTAGTTAAGAACCTCAAAATCATTGCTGGGGGGAAATGTCTGTGGCTTTCCATCAAGTATGAGGGCCTTCCTCTTTATTGCTTTAACTGTGGTATGATAGGCCACACTCATAAATTTTGTGTTGCTGAAGATTCCTCTGAGACTACTAACACCCAAGATCTACCTTTTGGACCTGATATTAAAGCTTCCCCCCTGAAAAAAATTTCCCCATGGGGACCAAGACACATCCATGCAAAACCTGCCCTTAACCCAATCCCATCACCCCATCGCCCTAACTCACCTTCCACGGGATCCTCTTGCGAACCCCACAACACCCTCACCTCCAAAAAACTTCTGATGAATAACCAGGAGATCTCCCCCCAAAAATCCCTCCCTCAACCAACCATGAGAGCCCTTACCTCAGCCCTCACAAACCATAATTTGGACTCCCCAGCTTCCCAAACCCCTAAACCCAACAAAACTCTCCCCACTGATAACTTGAATCCCCCCCAGCAGATTAATATGAATTCCCCGACCGACCCCATCTCTCAACCAAAACCCATCAACCCCACTGGACCCCCCACAACCCCAAAAAACAGAAAGAAGTCATGGAAACAAAGAGCCCGACTCAAACACACTGCCCCTGCCTCATCTCACACCTCTACTCCCTCCCCACCAAAGAAAAGACCACTCTCGCCTAACCCACTGGCTCCCCCACCTCTCCAACTTCACCCGAAAAAACCAAAGAAATCCTCCCAATCAGATCATGTTGTCATAACGGCGGCGACTGCCTCGGAGCAGTCCCGCCGATCCCAATGATCGGACTTAGTTGGAACTGTCGGGGGCTTGGGAACCCACCGACAGTTCAGGAGCTCACCAGGATCGTTAATCAGAAGTTGCCCTCGTTTGTGTTTCTGTCGGAAACAAAACTTGTTACCTCGGAATTGGAAACCATTTGCCTGAAACTGGGCTTTGCTGAGATGTTTTCTGTCGATTGTGACACCTCCGGAGGAGGACGAAGGGGAGGTCTCTCCCTCATGTGGAAAGACCATATTGATATCCACATCACGAGTTCTTCACTACACCACATAGATGCTGAGATACAACCTTGGTGTGGAATTCAGACCTGGAGAATTACAGGTTTCTATGGATGGGCAGAAGAGAACGAAAAGGAGAAATCTTGGGACCTTATTCGAACTCTAAAACAGGAGAATAGCTTGCCTTGGTTATGCTTTGGAGACTGGAATGAAATCCTATCAGCCTCGGAGAAACGAGGTGGAATCCCCCGGCCTGCTTCTAAAATGGATGCTTTTCGCTATGCAATCGATGAATGCGACCTCGTTGATCTTGGCTTCTCAGGAAACAACTATACGTGGACGAACAATCAGTTGGGCGAAAATAATATCCAAGAGAGACTTGATAGAGTGCTTGCCAACCATGCATGGAGAAACCTTTTCCCCAGCTTTAGTGTTGATCATCTTGTGCGTGTCCAGTCGGACCACTCCCCTTTGATAATGGATTGGTCCCCAGCGCGTTCGTTTGTTCGCACTGGTAATAGGAAGAAAGGTTTCAAGTTTGAAGCAATGTGGATTAAAGAAGAATCTTGCCTTCAAGTGATCAGGTCAACATGGAACTCCCATGCATGCGCCACAACACCAGTGGGCTTTGAGCAAAAAATCAGAGAACTTGGATCAACTTTAAAAGAATGGGAAAGTGAACATTTTGGAAATGTCCGGAAACAAATTGAGAATTTACACACCATTCTTGATCAAATCCAAAGAAGACCCATCAATCCTGAAGATCTCCTTCTCGAAAAAGAAACCTCCCTTAAGCTCAAGGACCTCATGGCTAAGGAAGAAGTGATGTGGCAGCAGCGATCACGCATCACTTGGCTCAAAGAAGGTGACAAAAATTCTTCTTTCTTCCATCGTACCGCTTCGGGAAGGAAGCAGCGCAATACTATCAGGAGAATGAAAAATGCGAATGGAGAATGGATTGATGAGCAGGGAACCATCGAAAAAGCCTTTTTCGACTATTTCCAATCGATCTTTGGATCGGAACAACCGGAAGAACTTGATCACACCTTGGAGGAGATTGAGCAAAGAATAACCCCGGAGATGAACGACGGCCTTGCCCTTCCTTTTTCGGAAGAGGAAGTCACCACTGCCCTGAACCAAATGGCACCCCTTAAAGCCCCGGGACCTGATGGTATGCCTGTTCTCTTCTATTCCAAATACTGGAATCTGGTGAAAAATGAAACCATCTCTACTGTCCTATCCGTCCTGAACCATGGCACTAACCCAAACTCCCTTAACCATACCAACATTGTCCTTATCCCAAAGAAGAAGAACCCCGAGAGGCCCCATGACTTTCGACCCATTAGCCTTTGTAATGTTGTGATGAAACTTATCACAAAATGCCTTGCCAACCGACTTAAACCCCTCCTACCCGACATCATCTCTTCCTCACAATCTGCCTTCGTCCCGGGAAGACTTATCACTGACAATGCCCTCCTTGCTTTCGAACTCTTCCATACCCTCAAAACCAATAAAGCCAAATCCCTCACTTCCTTTGCCCTCAAGCTTGATATGTCTAAAGCTTATGATAGAGTTGAATGGATCTTCTTGGAAGCTGTTATGAAGAGAATGGGGTTTCACCCGGGCTTTATTAGCACTATCATTCGATGTGTCTCCTCCGTTTCCTACTCTATCCTCATCAATGGCAAACCATCAAAACCCTTTACCCCCACCCGCGGCCTCCGCCAAGGAGACCCACTGTCACCCTACCTTTTCCTCCTCTGTGCCGAAGTTTTCTCCACTATGATCACCAATGCAGAGACACGTAACCTCCTACATGGAGCACGAGTTTGCCAATCCGCCCCGACCATCTCTCATCTCTTTTTTGCCGACGACAGTCTGATTTTTGGAAGAGCAACTTCGGATGAGATTTTGGTGGTCAAAAGAATCATTGAAAAATATTCTCGTGCTTCGGGGCAACGAGTGAATTATGACAAATCGGAGATCACCTTCAGCAGGTGCATCCCCGGTGACCGTGCTGCTCAACTGGGTGTGGTTTGTGGTGTTCCCGTGGTTGATAAACACCAATTGTACCTTGGATTGCCAGCGGTTGTTGGAAGAAAGAAAAGTGCGGTGTTTCGTTTTGTGGAGGAAAGGGTCTCAAAAAAGCTGAAGAACTGGAAATGCCGAAGTCTTTCGCAAGCGGGGAAACTCACCCTGATAAAGGCTGTAGCACAATCTATTCCCTCGTATGTCATGAGCTGTTTTCAAATCCCCGTTTCGACCCTCCAACGCATCGACCGCCTTATTGCTAACTTTTGGTGGGGGCAGAAAAAAAATGAAAGAAAAATCCATTGGTGTGCTTGGAATACCCTTAATGCTCCTAAAAGCCAAGGGGGCCTGGGGTTCCGGGAATTTGAGTGTTTCAACAAAGCGTTCTTAGCTAAACAGGGATGGAGGCTCCTGGCCTACCCCGACTCACCCCTCGCCCGTAGTCTTAAGGCACGGTACTACCCGCGCAATGATGTGTTGAATGCGAAGGTGGGGTTCTCCCCAAGTTTTACTTGGAGAAGCATTTGGACAGGAAATAATATTTTGAAGGAGGGTTGTCGATGGAGTGTTGGAGATGGGAGGTCAATTAACATTTGGAAGGACTCTTGGATACCAAACCAGTTCTTTCTCACCCCCCCTCCCCAAAACTTTTCTTTTTTGCAGGAACTTGTCACAGTCCGTGACCTCCTTGATGATACGGGTACACAATGGAACCATGAGCTCATCTACAATGTCTTCCCGGTGGAGATTGCTCGACGCATCACCTCTATTTACGTTAGTGCCCGTGGTAGACCCGACACTATCTACTGGACACCCTCGAAGTTTGGAACCTACTCCGTGAAGACGGGATATTGGATGGCGAAGAAGCTTAAAGATGTTGCATCATCGAATCCTTCTTCGTCATCCAATAACTCGGAGAAATGGACGTGGTTATGGAAGCTTCACGTCCCCCCCAAATGGCGTATCTTTGGCTGGAGATGCATGCGGAATGCATTACCTACTTGTTCTGGACTAAACGCTAGAGGCATCACCACCCCCCCGATTTGCTCGAAATGTGGCCTCTCTGCGGAAACTCCGGAACATGCACTCCGCGACTGTTCTTGGGCCCGATTCTTGTGGGAAGTCTGCCCTCTCCGACTCTCTTCACCGCACTGCATCCCTTTCCTCTCAATCCAAGACTGGATCCTCTTCACCATCAGAAAGAAGCCAAAGGAGTTCATCGAAGTCTTCTTGTCTATCCTATGGGTTATTTGGAAAGCTAGAAATCTTGCTGTCTTCCAACGAAAGATCTTATCCCATGCAGACTGTCTTCGCCTTGCTCAAACCTCCCTCAGCGATTTCCAGTTGGCAAATGCGAAGCCCCAACTTAACCCACCTGCACACAACCCGGCGATAGACATCCCTCAGCCTCGCTCGGATTGGATCTCTCTTTTCTGCGATGCGTCCCTTAATCAGGATGGATCTGCAGGCCTTGGAGGCATCTTCCTTGATCATTCACAGACCCCGCTCCATGTCTTCGCGAAACACCACGAGGCATGCCTTGACGTTTTGACTGCGGAATGTCTTGCTTGTCTTGAAGGCATCCGCACTGCCACCAGAGAAGGAATCCAGAGCTTGATCGTTTTTTCTGACTGCAAGGATCTGATCGACACCTTTGAAAGGGGTATCCAACCACGCTCCTCGGTGGGGGTCATCATCGACGATATTCTTCATGCAGCGCAAAGTCTCGAATTTGTTGAATTTCGTTGGGTTGGTCGTGAGAGGAATGAGCAGGCCCACAATATTGCTCGGATAGCCCGTAACCCTAGATTCCAGATCGATGATATTTTCGCTTTTTTTGTGTTATGAATTGGTAACTTGGTTTGTAATGATCACTGTAACCCTTGATTAATGGCATTGCTCTTTCCTCAAAAAAAAAAAAAAAAAAAATTTATTATGATGCTAACCGTGCTATATCATAGTTTAATGTACATTTCAACTAATCCATTGGGCCAAGTTGGCAACATGATTTTTTTTCTTCTTGATATATATATATTGCAATCGTCCAATAATGTGGTTTAGGGGCGTTTGGTTAAACTTAATTTTAAATGCTTATAAACACAAAGTGCTTATCTATACACTATATAACAAAAATAGACCTCTCTCAAAAATAAAAGTGTAAACATTTATTTATGTTTAAAATGCTCTTATTTTTTCCTAAAAATAGATATGTACAACACAAACCCGCATTTATTTTTTTTAATTCTATTTTTGGGTATACTCTAACTCTCAAGCCCAATAGCCATTATTTAAACTAACGTCTAATTATTATTTTTAATTTTTTTAATAAATTCATTCACATTCCAACACAAACACAAACACAATTTATATTTAATTCTTCTCGGCGCAACACGCTAGTAAGATGTTTAAAAAGCTTATAAGATATAAAATTTAAGTAGTTTATAAGTTGTGGGAGTGTTTGGCTAATTGAACTTATAAGCACAAATAAGCTAAGATTTAAGAACTTATTTTTTGGATGCTTATAAGCTCTAAATCATTTTATTTTGTCAAACACTTCACAAGTACTTATAAACACTTAAATAGTTTAGGAGCAACTTTATAAACACAACTAAACACCCTCCTAATAGGGTCCCCTCAACTTCTTAGTTAATTATCTTCACAAATTTTCCAATTTTTATCATAGCCAATCCGGAATTTGATTAATTTTTGTCATGGGCCTATCCTTTCAAATCATTTTTGTTGTTTTGGAGTGCAAAAACAAAAATCATTTGTATCATAAATAGTGTCACGTTTTCTCGACCAATTTTTTTATTATTTAGAAAAATTAATAATTCTTAAAATCTAACTCAATCAATTATTTATATTACGTATGAGAAGTTTTACATTAATCTCATTTAAATAGGCACCTTTTAAGTTTGCACACAAATTAAAAAAATTGGAATATATAGTTGTAATAAAATATAAGAAGAGTGAAAAGTGTGAATATGTAATTATAATTAATTAAAAGAAAAAATAATTTATTGTAATAATATTTTTTTCTATTTAAAAAAAGTGCATAGTAAATGACGCAAACCAATCGGAAAACAATATCTAGTGAACTAGTAATATTAAGAAATCACTAACGT
>JAOWBJ010046594.1:0-16006 GCA_028566335.1 Monarda citriodora
CTACGGGAGTAGGATTAGCTAAACAAGCGATCGTTTTAAGAAGAGTCGAGTCCTTGAGTTAATTGATTAATTGATTGGAGTTGGAATTGGTTATTCATTGAAATCAAAGCCCTGGGATATTTTTCTCTTATTATTTGTTTCTTATTTTATTGCTAATTAGTTTAGTCAAAATCCTTTTTTTCATTAGTCTAAATAGAGGATAATAATCTAAGGTAGTATTTATTGAATTTACAATCTCCGTGGATACGACCTTGCGTCCCTACTGCAATAATACCCGTACACTTGCGGCGTGTTAAATAAATTAGCGAACAGGGAGCGGGGCAGGAATACTACTTGTCTCCCCGGATGGGTACGAGGTAACACACTCACTTCGTTTCACCTTTCCTACGACTAACAATGAAGCGGAATACGAAGCCTTGATCTCCGGGCTACGCTTTGCTTGTGCTCTGGAAGTTCGGAGTATCAAGATCCATAGCGACTCACAAGTAGTGGTGGGACACATGATGGGGACGAGCGAAGCAAAAGGTGACAAGATGAAGAAATACTTGGAGAAAGCTCAACAGTGGAGGCAGAAATTCTCATATTTCAAAATAATCCGGATCCCCCGGTCCGAGAATAGCCGAGCAGACGCGTTGAGCAAAGGAGGTTTAGGGAAGAGTTCAATCCCAGTCGAAGAAATCAGCCACCGAAGTATTGAAGAAGCCGAGGTCCAGTCCCTCTCCGAAGAACCAAGTTGGATGACGCCCATCCTTTCATACCTACTAGATGGAAGCTTGCCCGAAGACAAAACAGAAGCTCGGAAAGTCATGTGCCGAGCAACCAAATACGAGCACCAGCAGGGGATACTGTACAAGAAAGCTTATCTCCAACCACTACTACGTTGTGTCGGACCCAAGGAAGCAGAGTATGTATTGAGGGAGGTACACGAGGGTTCTTGTGGTAGTCACATCGGAGCTAGGGCGTTGGCGAAGAAGGTACTAAGATGGGGCTATTATTGGCCCACTATGGTCAATGATGCCACGCAATTGGTGAAGACATGTGAAAAATGCCAACTCCATAGCAATGTGCCGAGGCAACCCCAAACCGAGCTTACAGCCATTCAAAGCCCCTGGCCATTTATACAATGGGGCATCGACATAGTGGGACCATTTGAGCGAGCCCCGGGTCAACTGAAGTTTCTCATTGTAGCCGTGGATTACTTCACCAAGTGGGTAGAGGCAGAACCCGTGGCAACGATCACTAGTCAAAAGACCCGAACTTTCGTATGGAAGAACATCATCAGCCGCTTCGGAATACCCAAAGTCTTAATCTCGGACAACGGCACGCAGTTCGCAGACAAAGGGTTCCAAAGCTGGTGTGAAGAGCTCGGAATCCAACAACGGTTCACGTCGGTAGCACACCCGCAGGCAAATGGACAAACCGAGGTAACCAACCGAACCCTGCTAAAAGGAATTAAAAAGAGCCTCGACCGAGCCAAGGGTAAATGGGCAGAGAACCTACCGCAAGTCCTATGGTCATACCGAACAACACCTCACACAACAACAGGAGAAACACCCTACAGTCTGGTGTACGGGGCGGAAGCGGTCATCCCGGTTGAGATCGGATTACCGAGCCCAAGAACAACCAACTTTAGTGAAGAGCAAAACAGTGAAAACCTCCGAGCAGAACTCGACCTCCAAGAGGAAAAAAGAGAACAAGCCTTCATTAGAGAAGCTCGGTACAAGCAACAAATAGCTCGGTACCACAACCGACGAGTTAAGGTCCGGGAGTTCAAAGTTGGTGATCTTGTCCTCAGGAACAATGAGACGAGCAGAGCGGAGAAGCTCGGAAAACTTGAACCAACATGGGAAGGACCTTACCAAGTCACATAGGACTACGAAAAAGGCGCGTACAAACTAGCTAGAATGACTGGTGAGCCCTTACCTCGGACTTGGCATATTTCAAATTTAAAGAAATACATTGTAGGGGGGGGGGGGGTATTGCATGAGTCCATATGTCTTGTCTTTTTAACATTTTTTATGAAATGAAAATTTATTTTACGTTCTATTATTACTTTTTACGTATACACGCATAATATCATTCTTGTTCATGCAATATCTTTAATACTTCTCTTCACAAAGGCTGGCCCCCTTTGTGATAACGAGCAAAAGAGCGGTGAAACCTTCCGATAGGTGTACATCCCTCAAGCTCGCTGAAAATCCGAGGTAAAATAAAAGGAAAGACACAATCTTTCTTTAAAGTGTTATCTATATCCTCAAACAAGGAACTACTTAAGCGCGCACAAGGGGACCACTCCTCGCGATACAGCTCGCCGAAACAGGATAACGAAACCTCGGCAGTAGCGGAGGGTCGCACCCTCCTGCGGAAAGCCGAGGTATTATTACAACTCCAGCGAAAAGCCAAATACTATTACAACAACGGCAGTAATCCCAAGTATCATTACAACCACAGCGGCAAGCCGAGGTATTACTACAAATTTGGCAGAAGGCCGAGGTATCAGACTCTATGTATTATGGTACAAAAAAAAAAGAAAGAAAAAAAAAAGGGGGGAGAAAGAAGGGAAAAAAAAAGAAGAAGTTATGAACTCCCAGTCCTACTAGCGTCTGTAGTACCATATTGAAGTGTGGTATCCAGCTGCTGCAAGTTAACTCTTACACCTCGGCCACCCCCGCGGTTACCACCACGGCTACCGCTGCGAGTTCCGCGCCCACGAGCAGCCCTCCCTGCACCAAGGCCAAGACCACCTCGGCCACGAGGGATCGGACCCGATCTACCTCCCCGACCTCTACCACGACCCCTTCCCTGGTCGACATAGGGAGCCGGGACCAAAGCGTCGTGAGGCTACGGAGTCTCCTTAAGCAACTCCATCAAGCTCGAGTAACGATGTTCGAATAAGCGATACCGTTATCGTAGATAATCTGCTCGTACTCGACGTTTTCATTGGAAAGGATCCACCGATCATAAGCGAGCTTGTCATATTCCTCCTTCAAGTCTTCCAAGGACTGTTGCACGTCCACCAGCTGCGCGGATAGCGCATCGTGCTCCATCTGGGTTTGTTGCTTACGAAGCTCGGCTGCTTCGGTAGCTTGAGTAAAACACTCCTTTCAATATTCAGTCTCTTTTACGGCATCATCCAGCTCGCCGACGAGCATGCCATGAGCCTCTATCCAATGTTCAACCTCTTTCTTTACGCGATGCAGCTTGTGGTACACGATTGACAGCTCGTCCACATAAAATGGAGGAGAACGGAATGATGGCTAAAAGACATAACAGAAAGGAAAAAAGCTATAAGAATCACAGGTAATGAAGAAAAATATAATTTCATTGATAAAGACAGAGGAGTACACAAAGTGGGCGCGAGGGCCGAAGAAATTACAGGCCAAAATAAAAAAAACCCTAAAACTAGGGGGCAGGACTCATACTTCATCGTTTTGAGGCTGTTGCTGTGATGCCGAAGCATCATCCAACCTCTGCTCGTTGAGCTCGGTATGGTCGCCACCCCCGCCATCTCCAAAGTCGAGGTTTTCCTCACGCCCACCCTCCTCATGCTGCTCTTCCTCTGCCTCCTCCTATTCCTCATCCTCTTCACCCTCACCACCCGGCTGTTGGCCGAGGATGCCGGGTTGTATCACCTCGGCGGGAGGCACATCGCCGATCCTGGAGCACTAGAGCTCCATCACCGCGTCCTGATCCACGGTGCAAGACCGGACGAGGTCGGCAGTTAGAGGATCGGGGAGGGATGAGAGATGATCCAGCAGCGGCAGAGACTGAAGTCGAACTTTAATGACCCGTGAGTACGGGTCTAACTCACCGGGCTTCTTCACGGCAAGGGTGGCAAGGTTGCTCACCATCCCTGAAAATTGAAGACAGGTGAAGAGCTTCTCCGTGTAAACACGGAGAACCTCGCCCTGCCCGACCACCAGGTCGGCTTGTCTCTGCTCCAGCTGTTGCAGCTGCAACCGAGTTTCCGCCACCTCCGCCATTGCCGCCGCAGGTTCCGCCCTTGCCGCCGCAGCTTCCGCCCTCGCTGCCTCAGCCTCAGCTTTAGCAACCGACGCCTCCATCTCGCTCGCCTTCTGAGTTTGAAGGGAAAGCGAGGTCCGTTGATCAGCATCACCAACCTTCTGCCGGAGACGAGAGATGTCGTCATCGCGGCGGGCGATTTCTTTCTTGGCCATTTCGAGCTTGGTGACGTTCGCCTCGGTTATGGCCAGCAGACGCTTTGCCAGCTGGAAGGAAAACCAAGGTTAATTAAGATAGCAATGAAAGGTATCAGACCAAGAAGAAAGAAGAAGCCTACCTGCACGGCGTCATCGTCCCACATTGCAAGCTCGGAGGGAGCACGGAGGGTGGACAGAGGCGTGGCCCCGACGGGCGACAGCACCGGGGTGGAGGAGGACAGAACCTCCCGAGATGACCTCGGCACTAGGCCGGAGAGGTCGGGAAATGAAGGAGTCTTCTCCGAAGAAATCGGAGAAGAAGACACCACGGTAGCCGCCGAGGTGACGGCCTTGGACTTCTTGGAGGGAAGAAGATCATGAGGCGCATAAGAGGTAGGATTCCTCTTTTTTGGAACCTTCTTCTTTTCTAGATCCTTCTTCTTCTCGGTTTCCGGGGCCAGGTTTTGCCACATCACTACACCAAAGTGAGAGGAAACGAGTTACACAACATAAATTAAAGATATCAGAAAAGAGAAAGTACAGAAGAATGGCACGGATGACCGGCCTCACCCTCGGAAACCGGAGCCCGGAGCCCAGCCTCAGCGAGCTCCTGCTCGGTGTAAACGCGCAGGAATACACCCAGCTTGTTCAGCTCGGCCTCGACGTCAGCAGATCCGTCAACCCTTACCCGACCAATTTTTCGTCTACTCCACGAAAAAGTTGGGGCACCAGTTGCCGAACAGAAAAAGAAGTTACTCTACCAACCAGAGTGCTTAGATTCGGTCGCAGGCTTGAAATCAAGAAGGGCGGAGGCGTAATACCAGGACCCGAGCCGTTTAAAAAGAAAAAACTCGAAAATTGTATTAAGGGTAAAAGGAAACCCTAATCTATGGCACTCTACAGCTAAAGGGATCAACTGCATGAAGACATTAGGGGTCAACTGGCCCAACGGCAGTTTAACCCTATTCAAAAACTCTACGAAAGTGGGATGAACGGGAAGGCGCAAACCCGATGACAAAAACGCCTCGTAAACGGCCGTGAAACCAGATGGAGGGTTATCGGCGCGGTCGCTGGGACCGGTCGCCCGGAGTACGCAACTCTCTGAGATATGGTACTTACGGTGAATAGCAGGGAAATCATTTTCCCCCAAAGATGAGGGGTATTCAAACACCTCTTTAATAACTTTTGCTTTCTTCTCCAGCGCGACTGCCGGAGAAGAAGGGGGGAAAGTTGGACAGACTCAGACTCCTCCCCACCGGTACTCTCAACCCGAAGAGTAGAGGAAGACATACTTACTTGTGTAAAACTTGTAGGAAACAAGAGAACAACGGTTGGAAAGCGTGCGGCCGGAAATTTGCAGTCGCCGGAAATTCAAACACTTCGCCGGAAAAAGGTTTTCTGTAACTCGTGTGCAAGGAATTGAAAGTGAGGGAAAAAATGTGAAAAGGCAACAATCCTCGTACTTATAGGGATTTTCGCGCCGTTCGCGATTCCCAAAAAAGTGGCGGGAAGGCCGAAAGTCTTGATGATTGGATTTTTCACGCGCGGGTACCAACCCCCACGCGCAGAGAGGTCGGCCGAGAAACGAAACCTCGGCAGAAACTAAAACCCAACCTTCTCCTTACCTCACTCGTGGGAGGGGCTCTGATGGAGTACGGTCCAACACCGAGCTCGGCAGCTAGGAATGTTGGCTCTTCCTCCCGCATTGCCACTGCTCGGTAACTCCTCGGCTGGAACAGAGCGTGACAGACATCCCGATCTCACCGACATCTCTAGAGCTCAGAAGTGCACCTCGGGTACCGAGGTGTACCTTCACGTTCTCTTAAGGCTGTGCCGACCGAGGTCTCCTTTATAGTGAGACAAAGCACTGCCATAGTACACAGTACCTTCACTGCCGCAGGTTACTTTTCAATAGTTGCCGTAATTTGGTACAAGGCAGTTGGCTAAAGCATAATTAACGGAAATCAGCCTTAATTAGAAGAGGACATATGGAAAGCGCCAAAAGGAAAGAAGGAAAGTTCCAGAACTTGCCATATAAGATTCGTGGGCCGCAAGGCATGGACTCAAGGCCCATGCAAAAAGATAGTCTCTAATAAATAGCTATTGTTGAAGAAACTAGGGCACATACTCTCTGATCTTTGTACTCTGTAATTCTTACCCTCGATCAATACAACATCCAAACAGTCTTTACCACTGTGGACGTAGATCTACTCACATAGATCGAACCACGTTATTTCCTTGTGTTCTTTACGTGTTTATTTCATCATCCACTCGATCTTAGGGTTTTGGGGACGCGCTGAGCAAAGGAGGTAACACACTCACTTCGTTTCACCTTTCCTATGACTAACAATGAAGCGGAATATGAAGCCTTGATCTCCGGGCTACGCTTTGCTTGTGCCCTGGAGGTTCGGAGTATCAAAATCCACAGCGACTCACAAGTAGTGGTGGGACACATGATGGGAACGAGCGAGGCAAAAGGTGACAAGATGAAAAAATACTTGGAGAAAGCTCAACAGTGGTGGCAGAAATTCTCATATTTCAAAATAGTCCGGATCCCCCGGTCCGAGAATAGCCGAGCAGACGCGCTGAGCAAAGGAGGTCTAGGGAAAAGTTCAATCCCGGTCGAAGAAATCAGCCACCGAAGTATTGAAGAAGCCGAGGTCCAGTCCCTCTCCGAAGAACCAAGTTGGATGACACCCATCCTTTCGTACCTACTAGATGGAAGCTTGCCCAAAGACAAAACAGAAGCGCGGAAAGTCATGTGCCGAGCAACCAAATACGAGCACCAGCAGGGGATACTGTACAAGAAAGCTTACCTCCAACCACTGCTACGATGTGTTGGACCCAAGGAAGCAGAGTATGTATTGAGGGAGGTACACGAGGGTTCTTGTGGTAGTCACATCGGAGCTCGGGCGTTGGCGAAGAAGGTACTAAGATGGGGCTATTATTGGCCCACTATGGTCAATGATGCCACGCAGCTGGTGAAGACATGTGAAAAATGCCAACTCCACAGCAATGTGCCGAGGCTACCCCAGACCGAGCTTACAGCCATTCAAAGCCCCTGGCCGTTTATGCAATGGGGCATCGACATAGTGGGACCATTTGAGCGAGCTCCAGGTCAACTAAAGTTTCTTATCGTAGCCGTGGATTACTTCACCAAGTGGGTAGAGGCAGAACCCGTGGTGACGATCACTAGTCAAAAGACCCGAACCTTCGTATGGAAGTACATCATCTGCCGCTTCGGAATACCCAAAGTCTTAATCTCGGACAACGGCACGCAGTTCGCGGACAAAGGATTCCAAAGCTGGTGTGAAGAGCTCGGAATCCGACAAAGGTTCACGTCGGTAGCACACCCACAGGCAAATGGACAAACCGAGGTAACCAACAGAACCCTAGTAAAGGGAATTAAAAAGAGCCTCGACCGAGCCAAGGGTAAATGGGCAGAGAACCTACCGCAAGTCCTATGGTCATACCGAACAACACCTCACACAACAACAGGAGAAACACCCTACAGTCTGGTGTACGGGGCGGAAGCGGTCATCCCGGTTGAGATCGGATTACCGAGCCCAAGAACAACCAACTTTAGTGAAGAGCAAAACAGTGAAAACCTCCGAGCAGAACTCGACCTCCAAGAGGAAAAAAGAGAACAAGCCTTCATTAGAGAAGCTCGGTACAAGCAACAAATAGCTCGGTACCACAACCGACGAGTTAAGGTCCGGGAGTTCAAAGTTGGTGATCTTGTCCTCAGGAACAATGAGACGAGCAGAGCGGAGAAGCTCGGAAAACTTGAACCAACATGGGAAGGACCTTACCAAGTCACATAGGACTACGAAAAAGGCGCGTACAAACTAGCTAGAATGACTGGTGAGCCCTTACCTCGGACTTGGCATATTTCAAATTTAAAGAAATACATTGTAGGGGGGGGGGGGGTATTGCATGAGTCCATATGTCTTGTCTTTTTAACATTTTTTATGAAATGAAAATTTATTTTACGTTCTATTATTACTTTTTACGTATACACGCATAATATCATTCTTGTTCATGCAATATCTTTAATACTTCTCTTCACAAAGGCTGGCCCCCTTTGTGATAACGAGCAAAAGAGCGGTGAAACCTTCCGATAGGTGTACATCCCTCAAGCTCGCTGAAAATCCGAGGTAAAATAAAAGGAAAGACACAATCTTTCTTTAAAGTGTTATCTATATCCTCAAACAAGGAACTACTTAAGCGCGCACAAGGGGACCACTCCTCGCGATACAGCTCGCCGAAACAGGATAACGAAACCTCGGCAGTAGCGGAGGGTCGCACCCTCCTGCGGAAAGCCGAGGTATTATTACAACTCCAGCGAAAAGCCAAATACTATTACAACAACGGCAGTAATCCCAAGTATCATTACAACCACAGCGGCAAGCCGAGGTATTACTACAAATTTGGCAGAAGGCCGAGGTATCAGACTCTATGTATTATGGTACAAAAAAAAAAGAAAGAAAAAAAAAAGGGGGGAGAAAGAAGGGAAAAAAAAAGAAGAAGTTATGAACTCCCAGTCCTACTAGCGTCTGTAGTACCATATTGAAGTGTGGTATCCAGCTGCTGCAAGTTAACTCTTACACCTCGGCCACCCCCGCGGTTACCACCACGGCTACCGCTGCGAGTTCCGCGCCCACGAGCAGCCCTCCCTGCACCAAGGCCAAGACCACCTCGGCCACGAGGGATCGGACCCGATCTACCTCCCCGACCTCTACCACGACCCCTTCCCTGGTCGACATAGGGAGCCGGGACCAAAGCGTCGTGAGGCTACGGAGTCTCCTTAAGCAACTCCATCAAGCTCGAGTAACGATGTTCGAATAAGCGATACCGTTATCGTAGATAATCTGCTCGTACTCGACGTTTTCATTGGAAAGGATCCACCGATCATAAGCGAGCTTGTCATATTCCTCCTTCAAGTCTTCCAAGGACTGTTGCACGTCCACCAGCTGCGCGGATAGCGCATCGTGCTCCATCTGGGTTTGTTGCTTACGAAGCTCGGCTGCTTCGGTAGCTTGAGTAAAACACTCCTTTCAATATTCAGTCTCTTTTACGGCATCATCCAGCTCGCCGACGAGCATGCCATGAGCCTCTATCCAATGTTCAACCTCTTTCTTTACGCGATGCAGCTTGTGGTACACGATTGACAGCTCGTCCACATAAAATGGAGGAGAACGGAATGATGGCTAAAAGACATAACAGAAAGGAAAAAAGCTATAAGAATCACAGGTAATGAAGAAAAATATAATTTCATTGATAAAGACAGAGGAGTACACAAAGTGGGCGCGAGGGCCGAAGAAATTACAGGCCAAAATAAAAAAAACCCTAAAACTAGGGGGCAGGACTCATACTTCATCGTTTTGAGGCTGTTGCTGTGATGCCGAAGCATCATCCAACCTCTGCTCGTTGAGCTCGGTATGGTCGCCACCCCCGCCATCTCCAAAGTCGAGGTTTTCCTCACGCCCACCCTCCTCATGCTGCTCTTCCTCTGCCTCCTCCTATTCCTCATCCTCTTCACCCTCACCACCCGGCTGTTGGCCGAGGATGCCGGGTTGTATCACCTCGGCGGGAGGCACATCGCCGATCCTGGAGCACTAGAGCTCCATCACCGCGTCCTGATCCACGGTGCAAGACCGGACGAGGTCGGCAGTTAGAGGATCGGGGAGGGATGAGAGATGATCCAGCAGCGGCAGAGACTGAAGTCGAACTTTAATGACCCGTGAGTACGGGTCTAACTCACCGGGCTTCTTCACGGCAAGGGTGGCAAGGTTGCTCACCATCCCTGAAAATTGAAGACAGGTGAAGAGCTTCTCCGTGTAAACACGGAGAACCTCGCCCTGCCCGACCACCAGGTCGGCTTGTCTCTGCTCCAGCTGTTGCAGCTGCAACCGAGTTTCCGCCACCTCCGCCATTGCCGCCGCAGGTTCCGCCCTTGCCGCCGCAGCTTCCGCCCTCGCTGCCTCAGCCTCAGCTTTAGCAACCGACGCCTCCATCTCGCTCGCCTTCTGAGTTTGAAGGGAAAGCGAGGTCCGTTGATCAGCATCACCAACCTTCTGCCGGAGACGAGAGATGTCGTCATCGCGGCGGGCGATTTCTTTCTTGGCCATTTCGAGCTTGGTGACGTTCGCCTCGGTTATGGCCAGCAGACGCTTTGCCAGCTGGAAGGAAAACCAAGGTTAATTAAGATAGCAATGAAAGGTATCAGACCAAGAAGAAAGAAGAAGCCTACCTGCACGGCGTCATCGTCCCACATTGCAAGCTCGGAGGGAGCACGGAGGGTGGACAGAGGCGTGGCCCCGACGGGCGACAGCACCGGGGTGGAGGAGGACAGAACCTCCCGAGATGACCTCGGCACTAGGCCGGAGAGGTCGGGAAATGAAGGAGTCTTCTCCGAAGAAATCGGAGAAGAAGACACCACGGTAGCCGCCGAGGTGACGGCCTTGGACTTCTTGGAGGGAAGAAGATCATGAGGCGCATAAGAGGTAGGATTCCTCTTTTTTGGAACCTTCTTCTTTTCTAGATCCTTCTTCTTCTCGGTTTCCGGGGCCAGGTTTTGCCACATCACTACACCAAAGTGAGAGGAAACGAGTTACACAACATAAATTAAAGATATCAGAAAAGAGAAAGTACAGAAGAATGGCACGGATGACCGGCCTCACCCTCGGAAACCGGAGCCCGGAGCCCAGCCTCAGCGAGCTCCTGCTCGGTGTAAACGCGCAGGAATACACCCAGCTTGTTCAGCTCGGCCTCGACGTCAGCAGATCCGTCAACCCTTACCCGACCAATTTTTCGTCTACTCCACGAAAAAGTTGGGGCACCAGTTGCCGAACAGAAAAAGAAGTTACTCTACCAACCAGAGTGCTTAGATTCGGTCGCAGGCTTGAAATCAAGAAGGGCGGAGGCGTAATACCAGGACCCGAGCCGTTTAAAAAGAAAAAACTCGAAAATTGTATTAAGGGTAAAAGGAAACCCTAATCTATGGCACTCTACAGCTAAAGGGATCAACTGCATGAAGACATTAGGGGTCAACTGGCCCAACGGCAGTTTAACCCTATTCAAAAACTCTACGAAAGTGGGATGAACGGGAAGGCGCAAACCCGATGACAAAAACGCCTCGTAAACGGCCGTGAAACCAGATGGAGGGTTATCGGCGCGGTCGCTGGGACCGGTCGCCCGGAGTACGCAACTCTCTGAGATATGGTACTTACGGTGAATAGCAGGGAAATCATTTTCCCCCAAAGATGAGGGGTATTCAAACACCTCTTTAATAACTTTTGCTTTCTTCTCCAGCGCGACTGCCGGAGAAGAAGGGGGGAAAGTTGGACAGACTCAGACTCCTCCCCACCGGTACTCTCAACCCGAAGAGTAGAGGAAGACATACTTACTTGTGTAAAACTTGTAGGAAACAAGAGAACAACGGTTGGAAAGCGTGCGGCCGGAAATTTGCAGTCGCCGGAAATTCAAACACTTCGCCGGAAAAAGGTTTTCTGTAACTCGTGTGCAAGGAATTGAAAGTGAGGGAAAAAATGTGAAAAGGCAACAATCCTCGTACTTATAGGGATTTTCGCGCCGTTCGCGATTCCCAAAAAAGTGGCGGGAAGGCCGAAAGTCTTGATGATTGGATTTTTCACGCGCGGGTACCAACCCCCACGCGCAGAGAGGTCGGCCGAGAAACGAAACCTCGGCAGAAACTAAAACCCAACCTTCTCCTTACCTCACTCGTGGGAGGGGCTCTGATGGAGTACGGTCCAACACCGAGCTCGGCAGCTAGGAATGTTGGCTCTTCCTCCCGCATTGCCACTGCTCGGTAACTCCTCGGCTGGAACAGAGCGTGACAGACATCCCGATCTCACCGACATCTCTAGAGCTCAGAAGTGCACCTCGGGTACCGAGGTGTACCTTCACGTTCTCTTAAGGCTGTGCCGACCGAGGTCTCCTTTATAGTGAGACAAAGCACTGCCATAGTACACAGTACCTTCACTGCCGCAGGTTACTTTTCAATAGTTGCCGTAATTTGGTACAAGGCAGTTGGCTAAAGCATAATTAACGGAAATCAGCCTTAATTAGAAGAGGACATATGGAAAGCGCCAAAAGGAAAGAAGGAAAGTTCCAGAACTTGCCATATAAGATTCGTGGGCCGCAAGGCATGGACTCAAGGCCCATGCAAAAAGATAGTCTCTAATAAATAGCTATTGTTGAAGAAACTAGGGCACATACTCTCTGATCTTTGTACTCTGTAATTCTTACCCTCGATCAATACAACATCCAAACACTCTTTACCACCGTGGACGTACATCTACTCACGTAGATCGAACCACGTTATTTCCTTGTGTTCTTTACGTGTTTATTTCATCATACACTCGATCTTAGGGTTTTGGGGAATATCAGTTGCGATCTCAGACACTGGCTATTTTATCTAAGTGTTGAAACCTCGTTTAATGCTACCAAGTTCGTTCGTTGCCGGAGCAACGGTGGTGGTGAATTCTATTTTAAGTTCCATGCTCGGTACTACATTGAAGAAAACATAGGAAACCTATTTTCTTGAATTATCAACAGTTTGTTCTTTTAAAAGGTAACGTATCAAGACCTTGGAAATTTTGGGGACTGGTCTTATGACTCAACTCAAAGGAAACATTAAATTCAATGAAGAAATCCCAACATAATCGGAGTTTTAAGCGTATCCTAGATTCATGCATGGATGAGGAAAATGTTACGTAAATGAAGGAAGAATTACCTTGAATACAGTGGAACAACTGGGTGTGACTCTAAGCTCGATCCTTGGAATCTTGTAATCTCACTTCTCTCGTGTTTCTCTAAAAAATTATAGCTGAGGATTTAAGTGGCGAAAATTTATTATGCTGCTATGGAAAGGGTATTTATAGGGAGGGTAGTGTCGTTTGGGTTCTTGGACCGGCCAAATGATTGGCACTGCTGGATTTCTGAAAAAGGCAGGCTCAGGGTTTGTCAGTTTGGGCGGTGGCTCCGGCAGTCGAGGGAGCATGCATTGGTTCAAGCTGGACGGACTCTTCTTGGCTGACTCTTGATTTTCCCTAGATTATTTAACTTGAGTACTAAGCAGGAACGCTCATTGGCATCCTTACCTCGATTAACAGACGTGAACGAACTGATCTTTTAAATTTAAATTTGCCGAACACTGGATCCTACCGAACTCTAGGTACTACCAAGCACTGATGATACCGAACACCATACTTCGGCTGCGCCGAACACTAGGCTTTGCCGAGCACTAGACTCCGGCGACACCAAGCACTACTAAGCTTTGGCACTGCAGAACACTAGATAGCTTTCTATTGCCAATCGTTTGCCCTTTTGCTTGGCAAAACCCAAAAATCGAAGGGGAATCAAGGGGAGAAGCTCATGGCTGATGCTATGAAATCTTCAAAGTCGAGAAACCCTAAAGTTGCAGAGGCTATTCCGGTCTTCCCAGATCTGGAATTTGCGAATGAAGAAAATCAGCCGAAGAAGGGAGGCACGGTTCCACCCAAAGAAGCACCGAAGAAAAAGGGGGGTTATTTCAAGATGGTTTGCAAGAAAAATGCAAAGAAGAAGAAGGTTCCAGTGCGTATGACTCGGGGAAAGAAGGCTGTGATTGATGCGAAGATGAAAGCTCAATTAGAAAAACAGAATCTGAAAAGAAAAGAAGATTAGAAAGAAGTGCAGAGCGCCAAGAAAAGAAAAGTAATGAAGGAGAAGGAGGTGCCACCTCCTACTGAAAATCCAGAAGAAGAACAATCTGCGGATGATGAAGCACATGAGAAGCAACCTTCTCCTCCAAAGAAGAAGCAGCAGAACAAACCCAAAGTTCCACCAAAAGTCGCTCTGGCAAAGAAGAATTCCCCTCGAAAGACAAAGAAAATCATCGATGTGGATTCGGGAAACGATGAGAGTGATGCAGCTAACTACGAGGGTGATGGTTCAGGTATTCCGAATACTCCCACTCATGAACATGATAATAAAAGGAGTAGTCACATACCTGTCTTTAGAACTGAATTCTATGAAAGATTTTGGCCTGTGAATCAAGGGAAGTTGGTTATTGGAGAATGTCCTGTTAAAAAGAAAGACTTGGTGTCATTTGGATTATGGGACTTAATTGAATTTGGAAAGCTGGAGAAAACTGTATTGCCTGTTAGAAGGTTTGTTCTTGGTTTGGTTCTAGAGTTCTACACCAATCTAAGCTTAAGCATGTTTGATGTGGAGTCATCACTAGTGTACAAAGCCTTTGTTAGAGGGAAAACTTTTGTGTTCTCACCTGCTGCAATAGATGAGTTTTTGGGTAGAGAACCTGGCCTAGCTGAAGATGTTGAAGAGAACTTTGACCTTGTAGCCACAAAACTTACTGGAGGCAAGTTTGAGAGGTGGCATGCAAGAGGAAACTTTTCTTGTGCTGAATTATCAATGAAATACTCTGTCCTACACAAGATAATGCTGAAGAACTGGTTCCCTAGTGGTCACAAAACCACTATCAACAAGGCCATGGGCTCGGTGATGTACAAGATTGGTGAGAAGAAAATTTTAAATTTTGGAAAGTTGGTGTTTGGAATGATCAAGGAACATGCTGAAAAGAAGCCGTGCAAGAAGCCTATTGTCTTTCCTGGTTTGATCACTTCTTTCATTGTTAGTAAGCTTGATGTACTTACTAATGATGATGTTTACTCTGAGACTCCCAGGAATTTTCTCTTTAACTCTAAGCTCTTCGAAGAGACTGTCCATGCAAATGATCTGCCCAAGCAGATTGGTGGAAGGAAAAAGAAGCTTATTGAGTCCTTGGTTGCTGATTCTGATGCAACTGCTGTCAAAATGGTGCAGCTTTCAAGCCGCATCTTACTCCACTTGAAAAGACAGTACAATCGCCTAAATAAGGTAATCATGGAAAGTACTGCTGAACGCACAGAAATAGAGGCCCTGTTAAGGGAGATTCAACGAGGGAAGTTAGATGCAGAAGCTGGGGAGGGACCTTCTGGAGTTAAAGATGACTAAGGACATGAAGTAGCTGCGGATTCGGATGGAGATAAGCTGGATGAAGAAAGATATGTTGAAGAGCCTTGACTCTTTGGCATTCTCTATGTTAAACAAGGGGGAGTAAAATCCTTCTCTTTTTTATTGTGTTGATGATGGTGAGAACAAACAAACAAACAACTTTTTATTTAGGCATGTACTTATGAGCTGCAGTGCCGCTTTGGCTGCAGTGTTTTCTGTTTTTATATACTTAACAAGTGAGGGGGAGAGTGACATGAACACTTAGTGCATTCTGATGCACTTATTTGGCAGACGAAGCAGGAATATATTTGGATCCTGTTTCTGTTTTGGTTGTTTATATATATGCGTAGCTTTTATGCCTTGCTTATGCTATTGAGTTTGATATGTTGGTGCGCTCCTTATCTACTCTAAATTTCTAGCATGTTTTATTAAAGCAAGGGGGAGCAGGTCAACACAACTCTTTTTATTGTGTTTAACTACATAAATGCCAAAGGGGGAGATGGTGAGTGTGTGGAAATACACGAAGTTATTTTTTGGCAAATATGTAGTAGGTTTTGTTCCGCTGCAAATAGGTATGTTATACTCTGTGAACAATCTGCTCCGTATCCAGTTCGTGAAGCATGAAGGACTGGATGAAGATCTTCGGTTGGATATCCTTCAAGGCCACGCGCTAGGGTTTTCTTGGAGATAAGGTTTTATTATTCGGAAGGATACTTATCTACAAGGAAACAGTATTTGTTGAGGTTAAGCAAAAGATATCCGCTGCCTTGAAGATTATTTTGAAGATCTACTCAAATCTTATTTTAAGGAATTAATATTTTCTTTTC